>JAFVLL020029082.1:0-16068 GCA_021397915.2 Tor tambroides | reverse complement strand
TTTATTTATTTTTTTGTTTGTTTTTTTCCTCTGTGCTTGGTTTATTTATTCCCTTCTATATCACTGCCTCACACTCCACCCCAGTAGGTGGCAGAAATGCACCAAAGCTGGTTTGCCAACCGCCATTAAGTCCAAAGAAGAAGAAGAAGAAAGTGTGTGCCACCGTGCCCTAGGTTTCTGTCACTTGAGGACACACGCGGTCTACGCGTCATGTATCTTGGTCAAGGAGCTTGTTCAGTGCTCAAGGGTGCTGAACGTGCTCATTGTGAGTGTTATCCGTTGAGAAGCTCCATTCGCGTTTGTCCCTCTTCTCGAGAGATGAGTGATAAGCGTTTACGTATCACAGTTCGGGTCCCGCTGTTGCCGAGGTACGGCGAAGACTCAGATCGCGGGATTCGCGGGGTTGAGACACTCTTTTTGGGTTATCGGATCCCGCGGAAAGCGCTTTAGGGGATGTGTGCCTCCGTGTTTGGATTCTAACACTCGAGGGCATGTTCTGCTTTCGCGTTTGTCTCACCGAAGAGCACGCGTGTTCAGACTTAAGCCCCGTTCAGACTACACGATTTTAGCCCGATTTTGCCACGATCTGCTTGACATAGGGCATCGTGAGGATTCGTAAGTGACAATGGGCGTCGGAACACACGATTCAATCATTTCATCTCGTGTAGCGTGTAGTGCACCACCTGAAGCGATGCTTCACGACGTCAACACAGAAAGACTAGCATGTTTAATTTTTTCCCCCCATCGTACACAAGTTCCAACACATCTGTGACACTGGCCAATAGGAGCACAGAAGCGCCTTTGTACAAGCTTTCAAACAAGCTGAAACGAAAGAGAGACAATGGAATCGGTCTTGCTAGGTGTAATTTTTCAATGGAGGAAATGTTCATGGAGCTACGGCAACAATACTCCTGCATTTATGATGAGGGACTATCGCAACACAGTGAAAAAAGTTAAAATAAAAACTTACCTCAGTTCTCTTTGACAGTCCATACCATCCTCTTCATGCCATCCAGATTTGTGTCCATTGTCAGGTTTTCTTTCTTTTTGGGGATTTTCTGATTACAAGACAGGGCAAAACACGCTGTTTGCTAGCCGTTGTTTGTTTACGCTCATAGCACCTTCTGTCTTGTCCGATGACATCACTCACGTCGTTAATGATGGCATGCGATGAATGCTCGGGTAGCATCGTATAGTCTGACAGGTTTCTTGTTCACGACATGACCAGATTTTATGAGTCAAAATCGCATAATCTGACATATCGCATAATCACAATCTTTTGTTGCAACCGACAAAAAAAATCGTGTAGTCTGAATGGGGCTTTACGCGCTAATGACGGGTCGTTCTTGAACGATTCGTTAATTTTGAATGAATCTTCATGCGACTCTAGAAGAACGAGTCGTCTCAGGGAGAGATTCGTTCAGTCGCGCATGCGCAACATCCTATAGGTTCTGTACTGGAATTAGTTCACCTGTTTCGAGTCTTCTGGTTTTTCGACTCGTTTGTTCATCACATGACAGCCCCATAAGCTTAACCAATGCAGTCTGAGCCGGAAAGAGAATTGATTAGTTTATCTCTCGAGTCTTCGGGTTTGAGTCGTTCGTTCATCACGTGACAACCCCATAAGCTTAACCTATGCAGTCTGAGCCGGAAAGAGAACTGATTAGTTCGAAAAAGATTAGTTCATTTTGCTGAACGAGACTCAAAGTTCCGAGTCGGTAAAATGATCCGATCTTCCCATCACTATTGCACGCTCATCGTGATGAGTCACGGTGTCTAGGCTCCGCTCATGTTTGTTCCTATTCCCGAGGGATGCAGGACAAAGCGTTTGTGTCTCGTGGATCGGTTCCGCCATTGCCGCGGCACAGTTTATCACCTCGCAGCCATCGCTTTGATCTGCGAGATCTGCACACCCTCTCTAAACGGGTTGTTGGATGTCACAGATAATATTGGGTTGTTATGACGATGAAGTGTGAGCATGGAGTCGTTTCAGCCCTGATCCTGCGAGATCGTGGGCGGAGCTATATTCAGATCGGCCGTGCCTCTCTGCACGTTATTGTGTGTGGAGAGCCTCGCTGGGCGTGAATATATTTTAATGCTCTGTGGAGAGAGGCTTGCAAGTTTTCTCTCCCAGGGTTTTCAGCACCTAGAGTGGTTATGGGAAATGTCTCTTCCTGTGTTAAGCCAGAGTATAGCCATCTGCGGATGGTTATGCTCCAGCCCAAGCCTACTTTGCTCTGGAAATTACGTGGAGCCATGTTCTAGCCTGGCTCCTTAACTAGGTTGGGTTCCCCTTGGCACAAGTTCTCTCGATTAAGTGCTGAAGTCTTTGTCTAGGAATCTGCTATTCGAGGATAGCTGTGTTCCAGCTCGGAGACTGCTTCCCTTTTAGGGTTTTTAAATAGTGGTCTCCGTGAGCCCCTTGCATGGACTGTGCTGTCTCCCCTTCAGGTTTTTAAGTAAATGGCCCGCTTCTGTGGTCTGGGCTATCTTCAGCATTATCTGAGTGAACTACTATTTGAGAATAGCTGTGTCCAGCCCTCTAGTGTTATGGCCTCAGCTTACATCAGGCTTTGATCGCTGACTATGATGTTTGTGTTCGCTCTTTAGCGAATCACTTACTGAGGGTAAATCATTTACTGGATCTCCCTCTTGTGAGCTCCTGGTCAATAACACGGTGTTTCGCTAGCCTGCTGTGGGACTGACATGGATTGGGGACCTCCTTAGTATAGCCATCTGAGGGTGGTTATATTCCAGCCATTGTTATGGCAGGATGGGCTTACCTGAATACAGCTATCTGAGGCTAGCTGTTTTCTACTGCAGTTGCAGTGAGTCCTCTTATGGAGTGGTCCCCCTTTCCTAGAGCCTAGCTATCTGAGGATAGCTATGTGCTAGCTCAGTGGTCGCTCCCCTGCTTAGGGTTTTAAGTAGCAGTCTCTTGAGCCCTTACCTAGACAGTGCTGTCTCCCCTCTTTGGGTCGTAAGTAGACAGCCCACTCTTTGTGGTCTGGGTACTTTCAGTTGGTCCCCCTTCCGGTAGCCCTTCCTAGGTACATAGCTATCTGAGGATATCTATATGCTAGCTCAGTAACTGCTCCCTTTCTTAGGGTCTTTAAGTAGCAGTCTCTTTGAGCCCTTGCCTAGACAGTGCTATCTAGCCTGCTAGGGTTTTAAGTAGATGGCCCACTCTCTGTGGTCTGGGCAGCTCTGTAGGAAGGCTATCTCGGCTATGTTATTCTGGTCCACAAGCCTTCATAAGACCTTAGGGACATAGCTATCTGAGGATAGCTGTGTTCTATTTCAGCAGCTACTCTCTTTACCTGGCATTTAAGTAGCGATCTCTTGAGCTCCTCTAGAGGCTTTCTAGTTAACCTCTTCAGAGGTCTTGTGTATCCAGGCTAGTTCTGCTCACATAGCATAGCTATCTGAGGATAACTGTGCTCTTAACTTGGGTGGGATGTTCCCCTTGATCTGTTCGGGTTCCCCCATTTCTGCCAAGTTGCGTGAGCGGCCCGTGGCATCAGTGGCATGGCCCCTTTCTAAGGAAAGGCTTTGTGTATGTATGTTGCTTCCTTGGTGCTCTCCCACCAGGTGGACAGGCATGCGCCTCTGCACGGCGTGGTTGGATTTTGTTCCCCATAGTGCCCCCTAGGGGGTGCAGCGTGGAGTTCCCTAGAAGGGGAACGTCTCGAGTTATGCATGTAACCATAGTTTCCCGAGAGGGAACGAGACGCTGCACCCCGTTGCCATGCCTTCAGCCTGCCTGTTTATGTCTCCTTCAGACAGATAAAGTGGATGACGTATTCAGATGACATACTGCTGTCAGGTAAATGAAGATTTGACGGAAGAACTCGTGGCTCGGTTAGACTCTTGTCATATCAGAAAGTAATCAGACTTTGTTTTATGGACATTGCCATCTTTGATATTACTTTTGTCACTGTTGCTATGGTTACTGGTAAGGAATCAGGGCTTGACTCCAGTTGCACGTTCATACAGCATTCGAGACGCTACTGTAAGTTGCTGTGTGAATGGGACATTTCGAGACTCACACCTGTAAGTAAACGCGGTTGTCAATCCCAAAAACTGACAGTGTGAACGCAGCCATTATTGCTCCACAGGCCCAGATTGGCCATCGGGAGGGTTAGGTAATCAATGCAGCGCGTTTCTCGATCTAGTTCAAGAGGATTTTCAGTATGCGAGTTTACAAATGTTTATTTTCTACATGCATTTCCGAAAAAAAAATGGACTTCATTAAGGTGTGAACGCACTTAATTGTAAATTTTATGGGTCTTGCTTCCTGTCTCATTTGCTTCCAGGTATTTTCAGCTGTACAATACCGCTCATTTTGCTGCTTGATATTGCAAGTTGCTGTGTCTTACCACACTGGTGTATTATCTTAATTATGAACACACTGGTTTATAGTGGAAACAGTTTTACCGTTTACTGCACGTTATGGACTATTTGCACTGAGCCTGGTGATGCACTTCCGTTTTGAAATATTACGGCTCAGTTATTTCCGGTTATGTATATTTTCAGTGTGCTGTAATCACCAGTTGACTTAAACGCCTATTAAAATGAGAGTTTGTGATTGTGGTGATTTCAAAATACGGATATTTTCAGAGACAGGAGAAGACATATTCTGATGATTACTGTGTACAGAATTTTCCAAACTCAACGGAACGTTTTAATCCAACATAAACCGATCTGAGAAAGCGGTGGCTGGTAATCATACGTGATTGTTTCACCACAGGGTGTCAGTGCTCTAAACTAGTAGTCGCGACGCAGCAGTGTTTGTGAGATCTGATGAATAAGATCAGAATGAACTTTATTTAACTGTATTAAATATGTTAGTCACTATTCTGTGTCATATTCTGTATCATCATAGCCTAATGCCAAAATATGAATATTCAAAGTAGTAGCACGGTCAACGTGTTACTGTTAAACATTATTGAAATATTTAATATCGTTAAATAAGTTACAGCACATTCATTCTGCCATTTTAAACACTGGAATAAGAGCACCAACCCACATAAACAATACAAATTAGCCATGGTTTTACTACAAATAAAGGCAAAAATTGCATTTTAAGTTAAACCATATAACCACAAATTATCTCGGGTTTTACTACACTGACCATAGTTTAACTATGGTAGGCTATTTGTAGTAAAAGTGGTGTTATACAAATGGTAAAAACGGAAAAAACATGGCACTTTTACTATAGTAAAAGCATTTTTGTAAGGGTGTTTATCAGTCAAATTCATTTAAAACTGTACATTCAACAGGTATGAAATATGATCAGTAAAAGAAAAATACTGTTCATGAGAAGACAAGCGCTGATGCGGCAGGTTAGAGGGGAAATATATTTATTATTCAGAATGCACATTTGGAAGGAAAATATATTTATAGGAACGTTTCAGCAGGTTGAAGATAATTCATGTTAACGCAGAGAATATGATTAATTTTTTTTTTTTTTTTTTTTTTTTTAAAGAAATGTCAGCCCTAAAATGTAGAAATAATCTGCGTTCTCAGAGAAACTGTCTGTAGGTGCGCTGAACGCTAACCGGAAACTCCCGAGCCGTAATAAGTAACGCGGAAGTAGTTGTGCAAGTAGTCCGTTCTTCGCGTTATTTTTTTTTCATTAGCGGCTAATGAAACGGAAGTCTTGCCCATAGGCTTACTTCCACCTTTAGGAATAAGGTGGCTAACTTTTGAGCTTAATGTTCAAAATCCTTGTTATTACCTGCACAAGATAAAGTGTTAAAGTGTTCCCCTAATCAGTATAGATAACTGAAAAATTAAAGAAATATAGTTACCATTACACCGGTACATTTAACACCAAACCAGATCGCAAATCAACACACTCAGTAAATGAATGATCAACTAGTTCAGCTCTTTAACAGAACTCATGAATGCCACCATAGACACTTAAATTGTAGGCTTTCTTTGAATATTTACGTATCTTGTTTAGCTGAGAGAAATGAAAAGCAATACTCACATATCCTTGCTCAATGAAGAATGAGTGAGTGAGACAAGGCCCAACTGCCCAATCGGTTGAAATTTAAAATGCTGATATTCCTTTCAGGACAGTGACGAGTGCATGTTGTCCGTTAGTTGTCAGAATGGTGGTTAAATGGCAACATTATGACAACGCAGTAACAACCTTAACGATACAATGTAGAACCATCAACCTTTTAGCAATGTTGATACAACATTGTTAAAAGGTTGACTTCGTTGAGGCAACGTTCTGTGTTTGAGATCTCATCTCTGTGTCTGAGGCAGAGGGGGGGCGAAGGTGGCCACTCAGACACACAGAGCTGACAGCGACAGCAGAACTGAGGGTGTATGATTACCTGGGTCTGTCTCTCTTCAGGTCAAGTCATATAATCATGAAAAAAAAAAAAATCAGTTGTCAGAAGATGTCTTTGTCGTAGTATCCTTTCAGTGTTTAAGGGGATTTTCGATGACTGCCCTCAGTGCTGTTCAGTGCACTGAATGGCATTAATCTCAATGAAGTGAAACAACAGCTTCAATGCAACCCATCTGATGCGTTGATTGTTGACTGAGCCTTGTAAAATGGCACTCAAAGTTAAATTAATTTCAACACCTTGTTTCATTCATGAATGAATCAGCATTTTTAAGCGTATCTGTTGAATGAATGGTTAAACTGAATGGTTGACTCATAATTCAATCCATTGCCAACACCCGCTGGTGTAACAATGACTGACAGTCCAGCGCTGATCACTGTATAGTCAGTGGCATAAAAATGTTCTTAAAACGACAATATTGTTTCTGAGGCAGCATATCGACAAATAAAAAAAATTATTTATCGAGACCAGCCTATAGACAGGTGGTTTAAAAAAACTTTATGGTCCATCTACCAGTAGACCTGACACACCAGAAGAGGAAAATGGAAACACATCAGTGTCAGTGGTGGGTTGGGTGGGTCCATGAAGATGGTTTGAGATATTTTGGGGGTCCAATACTCAAAAAAGGTCAAAAACCACTGGATTAGGCTAACGTCATGGAGCAACATTTATGTGTGTGTGTAGCCAGAACACGATGTGCCGTTTCCCCAAAACGCAAACAAAAAACAAACTAATTATGTAATTTAATTACAAAATAAATGTAACTGTAATCTGTTACAATTACTGAGAAAAAAATAAAGATTACAAAGGGGGGTTTGATCTGAATATTTTCACACATTTGATTGATTTCTTTCCAAAATTGCATTGACTGCTCTAAAATGTGAGAGATCAATGTTTCAGCAGTTTAAGACACAGGTTTATTTGATAACTCTTTTATTTCATATTTGGGTTTTTAACCTCAGAAAGATCTCAAATCTTCTTTTTTATAACCTCAGAATGTATTTAACCTCAGAAAGATCTCAAAGTAAAAAGAGGTGCTAAAGTCTGATTTTGTTGCGCTGTGCTTAGAAAAATGTAGAAAAGAAATCAAAAAATAATCAAATGTAGTAATTTACATTACTTTAATAAAGTAATTGAAATAGTTTCACTTAAATAGGATAACTTGTAATCTGTAACCTATTACATTTCCAAAATAACCTTCCCAACACCGGCAGTCCTATAACTTCTTGTTTTTATAGCTTATACAATTTTAAAGTGTCCTTTAGTACAATCTAGAACATTTTATTTAAAGTTATGAGTCATCAACTCACCAAGATCAAGAGGGCTTCCCACCAGGAGGAGCTCTAGAGTAGCTTGCTTAATGTCACTCAAATCACTGCTGCTGAGAAATATATGAGTGGGTCAGAGTGAGAAAAAGTGAACAAAACTCACTGTAGTGGTTTCTTTATTTTGAGCATATTAAAAGTAGGTGTTTAGCCAAAAAAATTATTTGCTGAAAATGTATTTTTTACCCTCAGGCAATCCAAGATATGGACAGATTTATTTCTTCATTTAGAGCAGATTCAGAGAAATTGAGCATTACATCACTTGCTCACCAATGGATCCTCTGCAGTGAATGGGTGCCATCAGAATGAGGGTCGAGCACATCAATTATGTCTTGAAGCAAAAAGTTGCATGTTTGCAATAAACAAATGCATCAAGGCATTTTAATTTAAAATGTCACTTCGAGCCAAAATATCAGTCCATAATCTATAATAGCACTTCCTTCAGCGAAATGGTCCATCCATTTTGTCCTCTCACATTAAAATTGACATTTTTGTTTAGAACTGTTTTGGACTATTCACTTAAACAGTGTTTGATCTGTCCATATTTCTTGATTCTGATGATTTGGCTTCTTCACTGGAGAATGCAATATTAAGGATAGAGGCTTCAGTGGTTTGAAGAAAAAAACATCATCATGATGGATTTGTTTGTTACAAACAAGCAGCTTTTCACTTCATAGTACGATAACTGATGGACTGGAGACTTGTGGATTGTTGTGATGTTTTAATCAGCTGTTTGACCTCTCATTCTGACGGCACCCATTTACTGCAGAGAATACACTGGTGAGCAAGTGATGTAATGCTTACAGTGGCATGTATGTGTTTCCACTCCTTGGCCTTACGGGGGAGCAGTTTCAAACTACTGAAATAGTCCTTCCCATTTACATGATACACTGGACTCACTGGGTACAGTGGCAGAGAAGAAAAATGATGGCAAAACTGGAACAATTCTGCATATCAGCTCTCCATGTTAGTCTGTCTGTTTTGTTTTTTTTTCACCTGGAGCACAACTAATCTTCTATGCCTTATTATTAATCTCAGTTATCATTGTTAATCTCAGTTAGGATTGATTTAGTGCATGCATTTCTGTACAACTTTTACTTAATTTCACGTAATCTGCACGATTTTCATGTACAAGTTTCAAGTAAATGCACTTCCTTATTGCTGCATAAAAAAACTTTTTGTTTGTGACATAAGAGCGTTGTCTTGTCTTAATTTGTAACTTATGGTGTAACTTTTGAGTTTCTTTGCAAGCAATCAGCATTTTGTCTTCAAATTGCTGAAACTTAAAGGAGTGAATTATGAGGCCAGAATTATTAGGGGTGCATCAAGGGAGGGAATGAGAGCAGGAGAGAGAGAGAGATTAATGTGTCCATGCAATCACCAGTAGGCCAGCAATTAGATAATAGGTTGAGCTCAGCAAACAGATGCTTTTAACTGCCCTTATTGATTGCTCTGACAAGGCTCTTTTTTTCTATCCACCCTCTCTCTGTGTTTTTCTGTCTGCAGTTTTTTTCACTCTCTACTTGGCTTGGAAATACATGGATGCCATGGCTGGTGCTGATTTGGCAGGAATCACAGAATGCAGAACCAACAGAGAGGAAGATGGATTTACACTGTATTAGCATTTAAAATGGTGCACTTTAATTATCAATTTAAAGACTAGAATGTGCCCTGGGACAAAACACAGTAATAGCAATAGGACTGGCCACTCATTTTACCATATGTTTTTATTCAATAATAGCTTTTGGTCAACACAAAATTTTTATAAAATAAAATTTTACATGGTTGACAGGAATGCACTGAGTGATTTTGTCTCCCACACTTTTAAAGTCACTCAGGCCCCAATGCTGAGGAGGACCTGTTGACTTTGTTGACAAGTACATGGTTTACAAAACTATATATATGTACAGCATGTTAAAATCAGTACTGAGCTCCACAAGAGATTTACTTCAAGCAGATAAAATCAAAGCTAATTTATGATCTTTAAGTGTTCTCCTAGTTCAGCAGTCCCAGAAATAATCAGCTGACTTTTTCAGCATTTTCTGTGCTGATTTTTGTGCAAAATCTGTGGAAGAAATAAATAAAGTGTGTCATTCAAACATTAATCTAATTCATCAAAAAGTTTAATAAACCTGCAAGCAAGGTAAATTATGTACAAATTTATGTGCTTCAATTCTGTGGATATCTGCAGTGTTTTCTGCTGAGTTCTATTGGAGCAGATTCTGTTTGAGCCTGGTCATTAGCAACGGAAGCGAGGAGGAATAAACTAATGTGTAGGAATCTGTAATGGTATAGAGTGTTGTAATTTCCATCTTTACATCAGCAAGGCTATGATGCCAGCAGTGACAAATTTTCCTCTGCCTCCTATATCAGAGCATTGTAGCAATAAAAATAGTAGTGCACAAGTAAACACAAGTTTACACCACTTCTTTTTCAGTGGAGGCTTAAGTCCTTTAAAATAACTGATATTCGCTTCCATGCTCTGTGCTGTTGTGATTAGCTAGTGGCATAAGGCAGGACAATAACCCGAGGAAGATGGATCAGCACTTATTTGAACCAGTGAAGGTGATATCTTATCTGAAGAAGAAAAAACATATGTCAGAATGCTTATATGTCGGAAGAAGGATATTTATGATATATATACAGAAAATAAAGAAAGAGATAGAGAGAGAGCGAGTTCAGCCCTACTGAAATAGAAACTTATCCTTCAGTGTTATGTGTAGTATGATGAGATTTAAAAAGTTTTTTTTTTTTTTTAAGTTGTAATATGTCTTTTATGGGTATTTTAGAGAAAAAAATACACCATGTGATCTGTTTTGCACACTGTGCGTTCATTTAAACGGCGGTACAAACCAAGAAATACACTGGACCTGACAAGTGCACTTAATGCTGACGACTGTACAAACGACGTACCCTACATAGGCACTTTAGAGCTGGGTGGCTGAGAGCGAACAGTGGTTCGTCGTCTCGCGAGAACTCTACAGTTTGTTTGTTTTTTTAGTCGATTATGCTTATTATAAGGAGTCTCCCCCTACAGACACAGCAGTGCAGTACGGCTCTTCTAGTTCCGTCAGAGGCTTGATCCAGCGTTAAAATCAGACAAGCGAGACTATAATTCACTCTCTTCACGCTACCCCCAGCCCAGTTGTCCTGCTTTTGCTTATCGCCCTACGGCACGGTAACAATTCTGGCTTTCTTCATTCAAGGACAGGCAGAGGAGGGGAAGAGCCCGGGGGAGAGGCGCTGAAGCAAAGCCGGCTTGTGAACTGGAATCGCCAGGTACAATTTAGGCATCTTTGCGGCTTCTGTGAGGTTTTACACGGGCACTTCATATGTTCTTCAGATGACTGGTATTACAACAGGCAACACTGTGTAAAAATAATAAAGCATACAGATGATGAGAGCAGAATGCGTGAATTTGGCGTCAGTGTTGGAGCGCATCTACTCGGGGCATATTTACATTTCGTTTCATGTTGCAAATACAACCGATGAAGGCAGCTGATTATATTTATTTTATTACTGTTTATATATAGTATGTTGTTGGTGATGTTGTTATACAGCCATGAATATTTAAGTGTTTGTAGCGTTTTTAATTAAGAATATAATAAATATTAGCGGCTTTGATTATTGCAGTTTTATGTCATTTTACAGGCCAAACCGATTATTGCATAATTGTAATATGAATCACTGCCTTCATTTTCTGTTTTCTAGTCCGCTAAAACGGTTAATGTTGGAAACACGACAAAGGCTGAAATTATGTGCACTTTGAACAAATATATATAAACAAGCATGCAAAAGCGAGTAACATTGCGAGTATTCGATGCTCGCGCCTTTAATGGTCATATTTGTGGAGCTAAAGAATTGATGTAATTAGACGTGCTGGAGAAATACACCGGCGCACGCGCACTCGGAGGGCCCTAAAATTAAGTCTTGTTTACCTTCAGCACCTGTCTACTTGTAACCTTCCCGTCTCCTTTGGTTTTCTACCACTTCTTTAGAGCGTCAGTCGGCCGCTCGTTTGCTTTGAATCCTGTTGGTGCGTAACGCTCAAATTGCGTGTCTGTGATATGTTTATTGAAGTTCACCGCAAAGCACGGTGATTTGAAGTATAAAATTTTGTCGGATTTCCCTCTCATAGCTTTCATGTCATATTAAACCAGATCAGTGTGTTCATTGTGTTTGTTTTTTTATGGGTATTTGTGTTTTGTTTCCACTTATTTTAGCGCCTTGGGTCGTTCCTGCTATCATGTGTCTTAATGTTTTAATACAATATTACACTCCCAAATTGTAAAGATAGACATTAGTTAGATTTTTTTAACCCAATATCACAATTGTGTGAACATAGGGATGTATTTTAAATAATTTCATCTCTATTTGCGTGGGTGTTACCATTTCTCATCTTATACACTGTCAGTTTGTTAAGAAATATTCCAGGTGTAATATTCATGCATCCTGCAATATGAAAAATGCATGAAATATTACTTAATTAAAATGTTTCAAACAAAACATTTTCTTGGAAATATTTTTAAATTGTTAGTTTTTCTTTCTGTGTCTCTTCAGTATCACTTCCATCTGTTAGTCTTTTGCCGTTTCCCTTTATCTAACATAACTCAAGTTGAGATGACATCAGTTTGTTAGTGTCAGTGCCTGGAGGATGATGTCACATTTTCTTAAAAAAATAAAATAAAAAAGGGGGTTAAAAACATAAAAAATTAAGCCCCTCACTGAGAAATGGCTTAACTGTACCTTTTTGTCCGTCCTCCTGTTTATTTTTTTTGCCATTGTGTAAATAAGCTACAATTAATCAAAATTGAAGTGACTATGCTCAGTTACAACAAACCCCTTAAGTTAAGAAAACCTTTGGCAATAACTGGTAAGAGTATATTACCGAGGGTTTTCTTAAACTTAACCAGAGCATATTTCTGGAAGTCTGTCTGATATACTTACACTGCAACACAGGCATATTGATTTAAGTTAGACAGCTCAAAATATACAACAAAACAAGAACGACCCACTTGGTCTCACAATTACGTAGAGACTTCTGGCTCAGATGTTGATGCAGTTATGATAAGCTTTTAGACTTCAGAAGCTGTGCTCCGCCGGGAAAAGTTAATTATAGTCGTACAACTGCTTCAGAGAAGAGCAATTAACGTTAACATTCTATTGTAGCATGCACACTACCACATCAGCTGGGGGACTGTTTGAAAGCTTAAAATATTGTGGTTGTAATTGTAATAATAGCGTCTCTACAGTTGGCTTCTGGACAGCGTGAGCACAAGTGTGTGTTGGCACGTGTTCGCTACTGAGCACTCTCTCATGAAATATTAGATGGACAGACCACGAAACGGAAAATTACATCGTTCTCGGTGGCTCCCATCAAACTGTCAGTGTTGAAATGTTTTGGCCTGCTGGTAGTGTAACGCTGAGGGTACCAAAGAATGACAGCATGAACAGAACGTCATTTAGATTTGCATGTAGTATTAATACGCTCAAAATCTTTGCTTCCACTGTTAGGGAGATGGAAATTCTGACTAATTTAGACACTTTAAGTAATCACATTTACTCTAGGCTTTCTGCATTTGTTGGACCTGCTTGTGGTCATTACAAAATTAAGAGTTTACTTATTAAATTGCAAATAGATTTTAAAGGGTTAATTCACCCCTTCATTAACAAAAAGTAAGCAACAGTCTTAGAGATGGAAAAAAATTGTGAGATCAAGTACAGACCGATGGTACAAATGACAGGATGCAACAGATAGTGCAGGCTCTTAATTTTCATGGCAACAGAGTTCAACCTGAGATAGATTAAGGTTGGCTTGCAATTATTGTGACAAATTCAAAGAATGAGAGGGACAAATATGTGCTTTATGGTTTAGCATTAAAGTTTCCCGTTAAATTGAAAAAGACAGGCTATCATCCTACCTCATAGGAAAGCATTGTGGACTTAGAGAGAGAAAGCCGTGTTTAATGACATGATGGTGTGCACAACAACGTGTAATCCCAAGCTGAAAGCAAACCCCCCAGTGAACTTCATACATGGATTCCAGGATCTAATTTGAGTCTGGCCAGCCTCTCCACCTCTGCCTATCCCTGATCCCTGCTTATAGCTACCCTTGCCCCCCATTTCCGGCATGCAGCTGTCTTTTAAGATATTAATAAATCCATTGAGATGCTGTGACTGATAAATTGCATTGCAGTCCCCCAAGCCTCTTTTCACTATCGAGTCCAATATAATATTGCTTGTTATTTTAAGATTGGTTTCTCTGAAACCGCCAATAGATTATGTAATGAGCAGTCTAGTTTAATGCTTTTGGCACCAATTCCTTATTAAGATATCTTAATAATCCATAGATGGTGCCTTAGAGAGCCTGTATTTCATTCTACAGAAAAAAATACAGTATTTGTGAATTGTTTTTCCATACAATGAAGGTCAAAGTTCATTGTATGTACAAAAAGAAAACTTAATATCTTTTTTTGTGATACACAGAAGAAACAAAGTCATACTGGCTTGTCATTTTTGGGCAAACTGTGTCTTTAATTGTGTAAAGGTTGGATTGCCAAGATCACTTAAGTGATGCTTTGTGTAGCATATACATAGCAGATAAAGGGCTGGATGGACAGAGAGGCAGATGGACTGGTAGAGAAGTGACACCCTCAAAAATAGAACCCCACACAGGCAAAGGAGGCAGGGAGAACAGAAATAGCCTTGTTTAGACAGACACTCACACAGCTGCAGTCAAATTCATGTGCCCCCAGAACTAATCCAGTCAGCATAGCAACCAGGCAACATGTAAAACATAAACATCCACCTCACAGGTGTGTTTGTGGGTCTTAGAAAGTGAGCATTAACCTAACTTCAGCTGAGTTTCTCTACACATCAGTCCCTTTTTGGTTGGTCACACTGTTATATCCTGTTTGGCCTTAAAAACCGTGTGAACATTCTTTCAGTCACACTAAGTTCTGAGCATGCAAAATTACTTTTTTATTATACATGCGTATGAATCAAATTTAATGGCTCGCAAATCTATTTTGTTGCCCCATCTTTTGTCTTTCATTTACAGGTCATACTGAGCTTGGCTCAGAACAGTGAGATTGCAGTAGTTTCCCAACCAATAAAAGAAAGGACACCATGAAGACCTCAGACATTTTCCTTCTGCCTGCTGTGCTCCTCATGTTCCTCTTCCACTGCTGTCTTGCACAGAGCGAAACCGACCTAGTGGTAGCAACAAGGTTGGGCCGTGTGCAGGGTGTACGCTTGCCTGTTCCAGACCGGAGTCATGTGATCGCCTTCTTGGGCATCCCATATGCTGAACCTCCTATTGGGAAGAGACGTTTCAAAAAAGCAGAGCCCAAAAAACCCTGGAATGGTATCTTTGAGGCTAGAGACTACCCAAATGCCTGCTATCAGTTCGTAGACACCTCTTACCCAGGCTTTCCAGGTATCGAGATGTGGAACCCCAACAGAATGATGAGTGAGGACTGCCTTTACCTTAATGTGTGGGTACCTCCTACCCCTAGGCCCCAGAACCTCACCGTAATGGTCTGGATATACGGTGGTGGCTTCTATAGTGGCTCCTCCTCTCTTGATGTCTATGATGGCCGGTACTTGGCTTACGCCGAAAAGGTAGTGGTTGTGTCTATGAACTATCGTGTTGGAGCTTTTGGATTCCTCGCCCTCAATGGCTCATCAGAAGCACCAGGAAATGTGGGTCTCCTTGACCAGAGGTTGGCCCTCCAATGGGTCCAAGAGAACATCCACTTCTTTGGCGGTAACCCAAAACAGGTCACCATTTTTGGAGAAAGTGCTGGGGGAGCATCAGTCGGCATGCACATTCTGTCACCGGACAGCCGCCCGTTCTTCACTCGTGCCATAATGCAGAGTGGTGTTCCTAATACCCCCTGGGCTACCGTTAGCTTTGATGAGGCCCGTCGGAGGGCCACCTTGTTGGCCAAACTTGTTGGCTGCAGCGAAGGTAACGATACTGAGCTGGTTGACTGCCTGAGGAACAAACATCCACAGGAACTAATTGATCAGGAGTGGCAAGTTCTCCCCTATAGCAGCCTGTTCCGCTTTTCCTTCGTGCCTGTCATAGATGGTGTTTTCCTTCCTGACACCCCAGAAGCCATGATTAACTCGGGTAACTTCAAATACACTCAGATCATGTTGGGTGTAAATCAAGATGAGGGATCTTACTTCTTGCTGTACGGTGCACCAGGATTCAGTAAAGACAATGAGAGTTTGATATCTCGAGAAGACTTCCTTGAAGGTGTGAAGATGGGTGTTCCTCATGCTAATGAGATTGGCTTGGAGGCAGTTATCCTTCAGTACACTGACTGGATGGATGAGAACAACCCCCAGAAGAATCGAGATGCAATGGA
>JAFVLL020029081.1:0-16653 GCA_021397915.2 Tor tambroides | reverse complement strand
GCTCTGTATCGAGGTACGTATCGAATCGTGACCTGTGTATCGAGGTATGTATCGTATCGCCAGGTTCTCCAAGGTATACAGCCCTAATATATATATATATATATATAGCTGCTTACAGTTTGCAACCGGAAAAATCTTGGAAAAGTTGTTTTTATTTCATCCCCACTGGTGATCATCCATACACTTTCAGATGGACGTCTCTAGCTGTTGTGTCAGATTGTGTGGATAATATAGTTGTGGCTCTGCTGATCAGGTTAGATTGCAGATTGATGACCTTTGCCAGCTCTAGGATGAGATTAGCAGTGTTAGTGTCACACATATGATGAATAGCTCTAACTCTCTTTTATTCAGACCTTATGGGGATCATCTTTGTTTAGTTCTGCTAAATTTCAGTCCATTTTAAGGCTGCCTGACTGGATAATGGATGGCCAGAGCTGTCCTGCCTCAATCTAACTGCATTATAGTCATACGTCACTTCTGTCAGACAGTCGCCTGCACTTCATATTATCATACTAATACTTATTTAAGAGGTCTAACATTTGGTGGTAAAAATATGTTTGTATAACAATTGAAATAGAAATTCTTTTTTTACTATTTTGTGGTGAAAATAAAAATATTGCATAAATCTTTGGAATAGCATACAAGTTGTTTTTATTTGAAATGTAATAATTCAGGTTTTATGTTATTTTTAATGTTATTTTATTTTTATTTTAGTAGCCAAAATCTGAAACAGTTAGCAGTTTTAATTTTTTAAAGTTCTCCTTTCCTAGAGGACAAATTTAGTTAAATATTATCATATTGCAAGGTGATCCGTCATTCTGTGCTCAGTTTAGATACAAAATATGTGAAATTGATACAATAACACCATAAAGTATTCATGATTCTTTGAACCGCACTGTTGATCTGAAGTGTTGTCACTACATGAAGCATGTGTTTAGGTAAAGACTTGGAGGTAGATCATATTTCATATGTATTTAAGCTTGTGATGTGACTGGTTTTGGCTTTGTGCAGGTACTGGTGCTTCCTGTATTTACCCCTTGCTGGGAGCCACTATGAATGGCTGGTTCTTCCTTGCCACAGAAGTGGATGACATCTGCTTTAATTATGCAAAGAAGAACGTTGAGCAAAACCACCTGGCAGAGCTCATTAAAGGTAGGTGTGGTGTATGTATGTGTTATGCAGAGAGAAAGCTTGACAGTTTTATATGTAGTTTAACCCACTGAACCGCATAAATGTATGTGTTGCAGTGGTGAAGGTGCCCCAAAAGACTCTGCTGATGGATGCGCTAAAGGAAGAGTCCATTGTCTATGATTTCTGCATGTGCAATCCTCCTTTCTTTGCCAACCAGTTAGAAGCAAAGGTACATTCAGCTCCAGTGTTTGAACAGACGCTCCTAACAAGAGCTGTAAAACCCCCAGGGTGTTTTCTAGCAGTATCTGTCTCTTTGTGCACATGACAATAGCTGTTATCCGTTCTTTCTTCCGCTTCTTCCCCTCTTTTCTGTCTCCTCTGTCAGGGGGAGAATTCGAGGAACTCCCGCAGACCTCCACCCAGCTCCGTCAACACTGGGGGGGTCACTGAGATCATGGCTGAGGGTGGAGAGCTGGAGTTTGTGAAAAGGATCATCCATGACAGTCTGCAGCTAAAGAAGAGGCTTAGGTCACACACACACACACACACACACACACACAAATTAATAGGAACTCATTAAAGCTGCATGCATAATAAACATAAAAGAATATTCAAAATGATGTTTAAAAAGAAATATATTTATTTATTTTACACAGATTAATTTACAAATTTTGAAAATGAGAATTATGCACTATGAAACTTTTATTCAGATTATCGGTTGATGCCAAAACTCTCAAAATTGGCCAATAGTGACTGATATATCAGTCTGGCACTGATGTCAACACCTGAGGAGCTGTGAGGAGTGTAATAAGAAGTGAGTAAACAGCCATGTGTGTCCAGATCTGCAGAGGAAGTGTTTTCTACTGACAGAGCCAGAGAGGGGAAGAGGCCATGCTGATGAAAGGGGCAGGGCAGATGGATGCTGGGATGGATCTGTCATACAGAGTTTGCGTAATTAATTGACAGGCAAAGTAAATAATTACCCGAGACGGTATCCGGGCCGCCCGACGGGAGCAGCTGTGTGTGTGACTGGGGCAGACGGCGAGCCCCCCTGTGCCAGGACTGTCAGTGGAGCGCTGGAGTGAAGCGGGCGGGGAGGGGCGGCAGAGCAACACACATTAGGCCTGATTAACCATGTCATGAGCTGAACCCCGAGAGAAATGTAGCCATGCATCTGTGTGCATAGAAAAGTTGATCGACAAGTTGAATGGTATCTTTTAAGTTTGACTGTTTGGATATAATATCAGATGTAGTTTTAAACTTTTGAGTGTTTTTATGTCTTCTGCTTGTGTTGAGATTTGACTGGTGTCTGCGGGGGAAGCTGGGCACTCTTCCATCTTGCTGTGTTACCAGCTCCCTCTCTCATGGGTTCAGACTACGCGAGCAGACTGTCGTAAAAGCAGCGTGTGTGTGTGTGCAGGTGCCCGTAGAGCCAGCCAGGCATTCTGATTGGCCCTCTGAGATGCTTCTTCCTCTCCAGCCCCTCAGATCTGTAATTACTGCCAGTCTTCCTCCAGTCTCACTTACATACTAAATACAACTCTGATTTTTCCTCATGCCAGACAATCTGTGTTATTGAAATCGTAATTGTTACTACTTCCTCCTCAGGGCCTGATAACTAAAGAGAATGCATAAACACCCCCTTTCTAAGGCCTGATAGATGCTGGAGTACCCCATTATTAGCCGAGTGTGCCGGGGTGCCACACAGCCTCCCTCCGCTCCACTTTGGAGAGCATGTGTGGATATTAGGGCTCTTTAATATTTCATTCCGCAAAATGAAACGATTGTCAGGCCCCTTAGGCTCCATATGCAGTGTAATGTGTGTTCATCTACACTCTCACATTCTTGTGGTAGATTGCCCTTTAATAACCTCAAACTACTGCCCAACAAAAGACAGAGTCTATACATGACTGTCTGTTGTTAAAGTAAGCATGGAGTTGGTTTGTGTGGGGTTTTTTTTAAGTCTAATTGTGCACAGTTGATTTGGTTATTTTCTAAAGAAAAAATATCTGTAATTGTAACTTGCTCTGCCTCTGAATCTATTGGACTTTTCAGTGACGTCAGGCCAAACATATGATTTAATCGCCATTATGATTTAATATGTTGCCCAAAAATGTTTACGTTTCTAAATCACCAAATCAAAATTTTGGTTTTACTGCATGATTTTAAATCCTTCTGCAGTGTGACCATTTTTATTGCAAATATTCAAATTACTCTCAAATGTAATGAGTCATAAAAATGACATTCATAACAATTGTTTAAATTAAAAATAATATAATGTTTAAATATGTTTATGATTAAAAAATAATATAATTGTAAAAGCAAATATTAAGAAGCAAAAATAATGTTTACAAATATTTGTATGATTTATACACAATGTATTAAATTGCTATTTATTTTATGTATGTTATGTCTCAGTTCACTTTATTTTGCTATCCTCACTTACATTAATGAACTATAGTGTCCTGTACTGTACCTACTAGTAAAAGAAATTAAAAATTATATCTGGTGTCTAAATAATATATATATATATATATATATATATTTAGTAAATTTAATTTAGTAATATATATACATTTAGTAATTTCAATATTTAATATAATATATTCAAGAATTTAAAGTGGTCTTTAAATTATGTTACTGCCATAATAAATATAAAATAATTGTATTTCCAGTAATGTAATTTGTATATATTGTATATAATATCAGTTAATGGTGATGTAAAAAAGTTATGGCATTAATAGCAAATAAAGATGGATTTCAATAAGAAACGTTACCATTGGGATGCATCAAGAAGCTCTTGAAAGTGAACATGCCCTTTAACCGCTACGTTCTGCTCACAAATCCTCATTAAAAATGGGTGCCGTCTGTCCTCCATAACGAACAAATTTGTATTTTCGTCTGGCTATATACCACAATCCAGTCTGTGAAATAAAATCAAGCCTTGCCCTACATTTATTCACTGAATTTCCTGTTTGACTCATAAATATGTCATATTACAGAGATAAAATGGTTGTGAACATGCTCCATGCTGACCTTTAAGCTGTTCCTCAGTGATCAAAAGCAAGATTCTGTCAATTTAGAAACCAAAAGAGCTAGAAAATTAAGAGTTGAGCACCAATCAATTATGCATAAACCGTGTTATCCTCCCACTCTCTGTGGGCACTGGCTGATGAAGCCTCATCTTTTTTTATAATGGTGGATATTCATTGATTTTGGTCTCACACGCAGCTTCAAAGCTCCATGTCAAGGTGGGGTTTTTAATTAAACATCATGCCTCATATCTTAAAAATATAAAGAGTAGCCCGACTGACCGTTCCCACAGAGCGAGCCCATATTCAACTGCATCCTGCAGTTTATTTGATGTGCTCCCATGGTTCAGGTGTCCAGGCTGGTGGTTTCACAAGCCCTTTTTTTCTGTTTACAGGTGGTACAGTTGCATGCTGGGAAAGAAGTGTAGCCTGGCACCTTTGAAAGATGAGCTGCGGAAACAAGGGGTGAGTTTTGCTTGGACCACTGCATGCATGTGTGTGTGTGTTTTTTGCCTCTCAGATCTTTATAGATAAATGAGTGGGCGTTTCCACAAGACTTCAGGTTAATTGATCTTAATGACTTTCACTAGCGTGGCCTAAAAAATGTACCACGACAGGGAGCGCTAATGGAGTAGATTTCATTAGGCACCATTAGCTCCCGCATCACCCCTGCAGCCCCTCTCGATTACCTCCGCCTGTTTCTGTACAGTCAGATCGCTGTGATATCTGTGAATGAAAGGCATTCGCCCTGCTCACAGGTTATTAGTCTGGTGTCAGTCAGTCTGCTCGGCTCGGGCCTGATGTGTGGTTTGATTCATCTGAAGGTGTCAGAGTCCCGTCACCCCTCATTAGAGTCATTGTTCTCCTGGCCAGTGTCCAGCAAACGGGGCCGCTTCCTCCTCTCGCCACTGTGGCTGTAATTAATATGCTAATGAGGTTCTTTCTCTCGTTCTCGTTCGCCCTCTCACTTTCCCCTCCCCTTTTTCTCTGCTTTTATCTGTTGTTTGAATGCCCTCTGCCTGCAAAGGTCAAACCCGAGTGGTGTTTTTTTTTTTTTTACTGAAGGGCAGTAGGATTTGATTTCAGCCTATAGTTCACCCCTAACACCCACATATATGTGTTAAAACACACTCCCTACTGTGTGAATGGCAGGTTTGTGCCTGTAATTCTATGTTTTTTAAGCCTTCTGGGAGGGTCTGGTGTTGGTCATATGCTCTGCACATATACATGTTCATATAAGTCATTTTCCCATCAGTCCTACTATTTTTTGCATATCAGTCACGTTTAACATCTGTAACCAGTGGTGTGCTGTGGCGTTCTGAAATGAGGCGGCAAAGGTTTTTTTTATTATTAATCAAATGTAAATTCATGTCCTGGTCACATTTTCTTTGTTAAATAAACATATCTTACACTACCAGAAAAAGAAAAAAAATCCATTTCATATTTTTACATTAACAATGTAATCAATATTCTATTTATTAAAACCAAGTATCAATGTCATCAAGTTTTTAAGCATTTTACATTTATTCAAAAATAATAACTCAAGGCAGTAACAATTTAAACAACACTTTATTT
Source organism: Tor tambroides (assembly GCA_021397915.2). NCBI lineage: Eukaryota > Metazoa > Chordata > Actinopteri > Cypriniformes > Cyprinidae > Tor > Tor tambroides. Next base: position 10,915 of record JAFVLL020029081.1, on the reverse strand, counting down.
GTGAACTTATGTTCATCTTTTCCTTTTAATAATTAACTTTTAACTATTTTTGAATTTTTCGGATTATCAGTCTTCCAAGTTTTATTTTGTCATAACAAAGGGGTTATATCTAAGTGTGTGAATTGTTTACTTAATTTTTTTAATTAGTCGTTTCCATTATATTGTTTATTCAGACTGATTCGTGAATGCGGAATGTACACACACAAGAGGCGGGATTTATCGCATGAACCAATCACAACCGATCATAACCAGTTGTATCCAATCATATCGCAATGGAGGCATTGTTTTATTTTTATACTATGAATTTTTTTCTCATCCAGTTTTTAGAGGAGGCACTGCCGCCCTTGCGGCCTCAGAGGAAATGCCCATGTCTGCAGTCTACTGTAATGTAAAAAATATTTAAATAATAAAAAAAGTAGTAGTAATAGTAATAATAATAATCATAATCATCATAATAATATTAATAAATAATAATAATAATAATAATTATTATTATTATTATTAATAAAAAAATATAAATATGATATAATAAATATTTAATTACATTTATATAAATATTTTTGGAAGGACTGATATTTAAATTAAAATGTTATGTCTGATAAATAGCCAATATTATTTTTTTTTTTTTTACTATTTTATGTAAATAATATATAATTTCAGTTTTTCATTTTTAAATGTCACCAGTAAATTTAGCCATTAAACATTATACAGTATGAAAATTTATATTAATTTTTGTATTTACAAATTTTAAATACATTGAAATTAATGTTTTTTTTAAAGATTTTTTTTAAAGTGAGCATTAAATGATGGCAATGGTAATCTAAATATAAAAATATGTGAAATGATTATGAATAATTAAATATCCAATATCCATAATACTGATAAATTAAAAGAAGCTGTAACATCAACAGATAATATATATTGTGCAACCCTAATCGTAAAGAACAATTGTAGACATATATCATGGTAGTATTTGTTGTACTGAATTATACATGTTGTAAATAAATTATGCTAATAAAAATGAATTGCCAGTATAGATTTACTTTTTTTTAAAAATCATTGTGTCTGGACAGAAAGTATTATAGAAATGACAGTGAGGTTATTTTGCTTTAAAGTAATACAAATTTGGGAAGGAAATGTGCTTCATTGTCGTGAAAATGTCACAATGCAGTCCTAAAAACGATCCTTTCTTTATGCATTTAATATAACCAAGACTTCTCTTGACAGCTTTTGTAAGATTTACTGCCTGTATTGTGTTTGGAATCACCACTAATGAAATCCTCATTGTTTTTTGTTCTTTCACAGGTGCCCAAAGTAACACACACAGAGTTCTGTCAAGGTCGGACCATGCGCTGGGCCCTGGCTTGGAGTTTCTATGATGACGTTCCTGTGCCTGTAAGCACTTCCTGCATTACTTTATAGTCAGTAGAGAGTGTTTGCCTCAGTTTAGAGTCAGCTAGTCCTCATATAACCCATGCACCCAGTCTGTCTGATGCATTTGTGTGTGGGAAAGCAACACCTGCTGAATATTCACTGGGCTCGGCCCTCTTTTTAATAATGCATCTTTAGCCCATTCCATCAGATACACTTGACCTGCTTTCTAAGGCACAGCACAGCTCCTTCTTAGCAACAGTTGCCCAGACAGGGTGACTGTGCCATATAGTCATGTACCTCAGAAGGGCTATAAAAGGGGAAAAGAGGAGGAGGGAATAAAGAAGGGGCGGCAGGATGATTTGTTATGGTCTTTCAGGAGAATTCCCCAAGTCCCAGATGCCTTTTTCCTCTCAAGCACTTGAGCAGAAAGATTGGCCTACATAACTGTCTGCGAGCCGCTCCACCCTCAGCCAGCATACAGCAGATACTGACACGTCTAGATCTGGATGGCACCCGCATCCTTCTGCGCTTTATTCGCTCGCTCCCATTTCAGTTTTCCCACTTCCTGTGTCCATTCTTCTTGTCTGAAGCCAGCTGAGCCCCATTAGCAGAGCGCACAGAAGCCAGATCAATCTCAATCTTCAATCCAGACGTGAAATGTATTGCACGAGAGGTAGGGGGTACAGCGAAGACTCTCACAAAAAAGGTAGGGTTTGAAAAGGACCCTGTGGTGCTGAAAGCGTGCCCGGGATTTGAGGCTGTTGAAGCAGTGGATTTACAGTGGGGGGGCGGAGGCTGAAGGGTCAGAGGTCACCAGGCAGGAAGCAGCACTAAAGCGGGACAGAATGAGGCGTTGTCAGCATCCGTGGATCACTGGAAATCATCTGCTTGTGTTCAATAATTGAATAATGACCTTTCAGCTCAGTCTCGGCGTGGTTAAAATCCCAAGGCTCATGATTTTTTATTTATTTTTTTTGTACGTTTGCCACTCCAGACACATCAAGAGGCTTGGTGTTGAAAGCGGAAGCCATTTCATGCAGGATCTACTCAACCTGCTTAGAGCAAATGTGTGGTGGATAAATAATGGACTGAGTGGAGGGGGTTATAATTCACAGTGAAGAGGGGATAAAAGCAGTGCATCGCTCTGATTAAGACTGATAGAAATTAATTAAGAGGCAGCGTGTGGATCGATGCGTGTGTCCGTCTGTTTTCATCCATTATGTGCTCATCACAAATGGGTAGAGATGTGCTGAGCCACATTTTTGCACTTTTTTACAATGTAAAATATCATGCCTAGTACATCTGAGACAAAACGCTGTAGATGCTGCTAGTATGATTATGTTTAGATTCGTTGCAGTATTTAGTCATTACAGAGAATTACTGCGGCTACAGTGTTCTTTAATATTCATGTGAATTTTTGATCTGCTTTTGTTCATAGATTTTGCCTACTGGGATGAGATTTTGTCATGCTTAAGTAGAGTTTGACAACTTAAAGTCAGAAAATGGCACCCCCTTGTGTTGGAGAAGGATGCTGGACTGCACGGAACCGCCTTAATCTTAAATCTTGAAATCTGGCATGAGATCAGCATGATTATTATCATTATTATGATAATAATCATAATACAATAATAATTTAATACTTATATTTTTATTATTCAGATTTTTTATTTTATTTTTTAAATACAAATTAAATTATGAAAATAAATTGAATCATAGAAATATGTTTGTACTGTAAAATAAAGTATTTTATAATAATAATAATAATATAAAGTATTATTATTAAATTGAAAATTCTAAAAAATAAATTGATAATTGATAAGAATTAATTCAATTGTTCTGTAAAAAGTATATAATAATAATAACTTTAATAATAGCTGTAATAATAAAGCTTCTCTTGTTAACAACAGATTTATAAATGATTCTTATTACAAATTTAGGAAGATTTAGCTTGTGCAGTGCTGTCAAAAGCTAAGCACTCATGAAATAAATCTATCTTATATCAAAAAGCAGTATTTTTTTTCTTTGAATCTATATAATTCATGTGAGTCATACCTCAGTGTCAGAAATATGAATATACATATAAATACAAAAAAAAAAATCTCTATAAAATTTTTACAACTCCTCACCCAGTTAGGGTTTTTAAATTTAATGTTGTTGCTTGTGTGATTCACCCCGTCCTCCAGTTTTTATAAAGCAGAATGAAGCTTTAATAACGTCAGATTAATGCATTAAATATATTAATGCATAGTTAATATCTTTATTAACTTTGACAGTTTTTTCTACCAAAGTGTTTTAATACTAGAATTTAGGAGACATCCTCCTGGTTGTGTCCTCTGACAATGACAGTGACCCTGTGTGAAACCATCAGTCTGCAGAGACATGACAAATTTGACAAATGGCAGAACCAGCAACTTCAGCACAGGGAGTTATTCAGACACTATAACTAAATGACTGTCCCTAAATCCAATTTGTTTAATGTAGTTAACCTTATACGAAGAAGACAGTTAAGATGTATGGTCTAGTGTGTGCTAAATGTGTTGCTTATTCTGACAGGACAGAAGCAGTGGGGTGTTGAGTAGAGTAAGATCCTGTGATGGATGCCAGATTAGCTGTGCGCTTTATCTTGTATTACGATTAATGGTCACCAAAGACCACCACACAGTTGGTCCGTCGGAAAGCCACCCATGACGGCCCACAGGATGAATACTTATGAGACGTGTGTCACTGTTGAGTGTGGTGTGTTTTTCGGTACTAAGGGGGTCGGTCTGTTGGCTTGTGATGAGTCACGGTTATCTGCTCTAACAACAGATGCTCTGTTAGAGGAGGAGAGAGACATGTGACTGAAGCAGTGTGTGAATCCACTATGATGAGAGCTGGGAAAGTCAAATATGACTGCTGTGTCTCAGTAGGACATGATTCAGTGTTTACATTACATCATAAATTACTCTACGTTCAAGATAACTCATATTACACTGAGCTGTTCAGGCCCTCAGACTCATAATTAGTTTCTATGGCAACACTCATCCTTGGGCAGCTTTGTTTTTGACACTTATTCACTGCATTCATTCATGAATATATTGCTATGGTAATGGTAACACTCATATTAAAATGGCATATGAAACATGAAATATTTATAGAGACTGGAACCCAGCTATATTTAAAGTGGAAGCCAATTTGATTTATTTTCACAGAGAAATCAGCACTTCGTTTTTGTTTTGTAATATTTTCAACTTTAATTATGAGTAAGTTCAGCAAAGAACTATATAAAATAATATTGTTTTAGTATTATTTATTTGCTATTAATTGTTAATATTTTGAATGAGCTTTTGTATATTTTAACTTGTGTTTTATTTTTAAAATTAAACTATTTAAAATAATATTTAAATGTCATTTTTAAAACATTTTATGTGCTTTTGTCATTTTTACTCTCTTATTTATTTATTCATAGCTTTATTTTAGTTTGTAATTTTAGTAATTCGGCCCAAACTTATTTATAAACTAAACTTATTTAGTTTAAACTTAGTTTTTCATTTAATTTTAGATTTTATTTAATAAACATGAGTGCCACAAGGACTCCAGATTGTTCATTGAACTCACTGAAGGCCAAGGAGATCTTTGTGTTTTGCTGCCCTCTATTGGCCACCTTTGCTAAAACATATTAAGAACTTAGGTGAGGATGCAGCTATTCATGTAAAATTATTTTTTATCTTTATTTCTGTGTAAACTGACATGTAAACACTCTAAAGTTAACTAACAAAAATGAATTTCCTTCTAAATCTCTCTCAGTCTCCCCCCTGTAAGAAGCGTAAGCTGGAGAAAGCCCGAAAGCCCCTCACCTTCACTGTACTGAAGCCCACCGTGGTGGAGCTCCAGACGCAGGCGCCCACCATCGGCTGCACTGACACCAGCCCCACAGAGAGTGTGTCTGCCTGGCTGGAGAAGATCCTCACAGACCTGAAGGTATACAGAAAGAGAAAAATAGATAGGATTTATTTACAGACATCAGTGTGTTTCCATTTATTTTATCAGAGATAAGTGGTAAGTTAAGTTCAAAAAAAGGTAACTCGTCCTGCACCATTTATCACAGACCTTTGAAAGAGGCGCCAAATCGTGCGGCTTATTGAGGAGAGGTGTGCTATGACTTTTATAAGCAATCGGGTGTACGATGTTCGTACAGTGGGCGAAAAACCCAGTAGCCCCTCACTGCAGAACCCAAGATCCAGGGGGCGTGGTTGGATCCACATCTAGGGGGTGGAGTAGAGCCCTGCATTTCGGCCCGGGCCCGACGGGCCCCGACTTTTTTACGCCCCTAGGGCCGGGCTTCGGGCCAATTTTCACGCCATAGTTCAGACGCGGGCCGGGCCTCGGGCCTGTTTTGGGTTTCTCCTTATTTTTATATTGTAGACATCCATCGATTAGTGATGAAAAAAATTGCCGCGCTGGTGGAAACAACACGAGACCGTGCTGCCGCGACTGAGAGTGGCTCGACGGTGTTTAGAGTCCTGCAGCAGCAGCAAGCGCAAGTGACTTCAGCGCAGCTGAAGAGTTCTGCCTTCAAATACACGCAATAGACTGAAGCTTGCTGCAAAGCCCCAGCAAACATAATAACCATGAATGTTTCCGCGGAAAATAGTAAAGAGATATTTGAATTATTTACTAATAAACTAATGTTTTCTGAGTCCGTGTCGCAAGGATGAAGTTGCTGATCCTGACTCGCCGTCTCCTCATTACACGCGCCTTTAGAGAGAAATGCATCTTTATTGATTATGATTAAGATTATTATAAAAGTTTTGGTTTCTTTTTTTTTTTTTATTTCGTTAAGTGATAATTTAAAGCTTTCTATAGATATATTTATCATGTCTGTGAGGCATAATATTCACTCGGTTCATTTTTGTGAAGCGCTCCTGTTCAAGACGGCGCATCATGTTTGTTTTCTTTGTTTTATAAAGCACAACCTTTTGTTGGTATTGTGAGTGCACACAAATAAAAGTAGACCTTTTACAGTTCCGAATGATGTATTACTCTTATCTTTAAAAAAAAAAAAAAAAAAAAAAATGACAGGCGTAGGCTATTTTAATTTGTTTCCACTGAAAAGTGTTTGCTCTGGTGCCTCCCGTCCTGCAGAGCGCTTTAGCACAAACTCTCTGCACAAACTTATATAGGCTAGCGCACATTATTATTATAGCGGGTTTAACGTTTAAACATTGTTATATGCTTGAACTGTTTTAGTATATCTATAGATTTTATTTTAGGCCAGTCCTGATGATATGAGAAGGCTAAATTGATCAAACATAGGCTATGATCAGCTCACTGTATGCCGCTGGCCGCTTGGTCGTTACTTTAAAAAAACAAAAACTTATATTTAACGAACAAAAATGCTCCAAACGTTTTTCTAAAATAACTTAATAAAAAAACTAAACGAAATATAATAATTTTGCCATTACATACAAAACTGAACTATTTTAATAGCCGAAACAGTAGTATAACCTATTTTAGGAGAAGAGGGGAAAAAAAGAGGGGCTCGGGTCGGACTCGGGCCTGTAATTCTGATAAGCTGTCGGACACGGGGCGGGCTAGGGCCTGAGCATCTCGGGTCAGGGCCGGGCTAGGGCCTAAATTTGAGGCCCGTGCAGGGCTCTAGGGTGGAGATTGGTAGGTTTAGGGGTGGAGATGGGTGGGTTTAGGGATCAGGGGGTGGAGACGGGTAGGTTTAGGGGTGGAGATGGGTAGGTTTAGGTATATGGAAGGTCGGAGGAGTTCGATCTAGATCCAACCACGCCCCCTGGATCTTGTGTTCTGCAGTGAGGACCATCTCGAAAAACCGGGCAAAAAATCCCATAGATTTAAGATTGCAACCAACTTTCACAGGCCATTGCTCCGAGCGAGGATTTCATAGAAACTTGGGTGACCACATTTGAAATGGCTGGCAAGCTGTGCAAGAACATACCTAGCAATGAGGTAGAAGTTGTACCCCTGGGGCACAAAATTTGCACCATAGAGATACTATGGTGAAGGAAATGTGTGTGAATGTTTTTCCTACTATGGTAACTTGCATAGGAATTTGCATTGAACATAACTCTGGATCACAGTGTCATAGAGACATGGGGGTGGGCTCGTTTTACTCAGGCTTCCAATCAGTTTCTCAGGATCATCATGAAGCTATCAAGCCACTCCCTAACAACCAAAAAGAATACCCTACCAACCGTGTAGCAAGACATACATCTCTGCATCAGAACATCGTATAGACATGGGATTTGGCTCTTTTGACTCATGCTAGCAAACAAGGCTTCCAACATGCTACACATGCTAGCACTGAACAGCTATATGTTAACATTGATTAGCTAAGTGCTAAAACATGTTAAATATCCTAAATAATTAAAATAATTATTAAAACATGATTTAAATTTTTTTTCTAGTTATCATATCTAGTTATTATTGTTATTACCATTAATAATAATATTAATTATTATTATATTACTGTAATTAATAATAAAAGCAACAGTAATTGTTTCTATTAATATTTTAGGTTATGCTTATTATTATTATTATTAATAATAATAATAATATTAAATAATTAACAAAATAAAATAATTAATTAATAATAATAATAATTGTTATTATTTGTAGTATTGTTGTTGTTATTGTTACTATATAATGTTTTAGCATACACTCTGTTCCAAAGCGACTTGTTGTAGGCTTAATGTAGGGACAGTGGCTGATACAAATGTTCAACATTAAACCTCTCATCTTCAGGTGCTTCATAAGCGGGTTCCTTGTGGAGAAGCAGAGCTCAGCCTCTTCCTGACAGCAGTGGAGAACACCTGGATCCACACGAGGCAGAAGAGACGAGAGCAGGGACGACATCTCCGAGAGCTCCCTAGAGCACAACCGACCTCCACCTGCAGCACGGATGCCTCCACTCCTTCTGTCCTCGACACAGACACTCCAACACCAGCACCAGAGGAACCCACAGCAGAGGGCAACAACGTGAAAGAGAGGGATGGGCAGCAAGACCCAGACAAAGGTGCCGACGTCCCAATGGAGTCCCCCATCGAACCAGAGCAGGCAGTCGCTGGCGGTCCTCAAAACCCAGAGACGGTACAGCACTTTCTCTTCAAGTGCCTGGTGAACGTGAAGGAGGAACAGAACGATGTGGTGGTGGAGATGCATTGGGTGGAAGGGCAGAATAAAGATCTGATGAACCAGCTCTGCACTTGTTTGAAGAACTCTCTCTTTCGACAGGTAGCCAAACCTACTTAAACACCACATAGGCTTTATTAAGCTTTCCTCCCCACCACAGATTCAACACTCACCACTGTCTACAGTGCTGCAAATTAAACAACTCCACATTCACAGATATTTTATTAGCCACTGATCGATGTTGTGATCAGAACTTTTATTACGTTTGTAATAAAATATTTTAAATAATTTTTGTTGTTAGTGTTTTTGTCACTTTGGTTAAATGCACACTAATTAATTAATTTGGCCACACTTTATTTTAAGGTCCAATTCTCACTATTAACAAACCATTAACTATGACTTTTGCCTCAGTAAACTCCTAATTTGCTGCTTATTAATAGTTAGTAAGGTAGTTTAAGTTTAGGTATTGGGTAGGATTAGGGATGTAGAATATGGTCACGCAGAATATGTGCTTTATAGGTACTAATTAACAGCCAATATGTTAATAATAGGCATGCTAATAAGCAACTGGTAAACAGTGAGAGTTGGTACCTATACTAAAGTGTTAGCATTAATTTTATTTAGGTTATTATTATTTAATTTAGAGATATTTAGGTTTCGATTTATTTTATTTATATTTTTTTAATTGTAGATTTTAATGCTTGGCAATTACATATTATTATAATAACAATAATATCACAATTTTCTTAAGATTGCAATGAACAGACTGATCTGTTGATGAATTATTGAAAAAGAAAAAAATGTAGGGCATGGACTTAGTTCTATACTTTTGTCATTGATTTGATTTTAAGATGTCTTAAGTCTGTTGTTTTCACCAATCATGTGGTTATGATATTTTGATGAGACATTGCGAGGTCAAAAATTTTGCCAAATATTCGTGGATGAATTGTTCACAGTGAGATCTGTAATATGCAATATGAAAATAGGTGAATTTTCATTTTATGCTGACTTGAAAGATATATGAATAGATCCACTGTTTAGATTTTTTTTTTATTTTTTTTTTTTTTACTTTTCTACTGAACAATATGCTTTGGATTACACTTAAAAATAAGTTTTATAAAAATTTAAATCAGATATAAAAATCTTTTTTTTTTTTTTAAATAGATACATTAAAAATATATATTATTTTAAATACATTTTTTTAAACTATTTTTTGCTAATTAACAGTAATTTTTGGTCCCAATTGTAACTAACCAAAACCCAGTTTACCTAAGAACCAATAGCTTCCTGCTTTTACAAATGCTGGACAAAGATTGTCCCCATATGTTCCTTAGACATAAAATATTTGGAAAGCCAAAGAACCCAATAATAGATTGCGTTCCTTGGCATTTCCTGTCTCTGGAATGCCTTCTTGGTTGTTTCACAGGAAGTTTGAGTTAGTATAAACGTCCTGAGAGGAGCAGGCCTTCATAACAGGAAGCGGTGGCAGCAGCGTAGTCACTGACAAGACCACAAGCAGATAACGTGCGCTGGGAGTCACGTGAAGCTTTTCAGGGTAAACAAGCTCCTACTCTAATTGCCCCGGGAGCAGCTTCTCAAGTCGAACCAGGAGTTTATTCACCGTTTCCGTGCATGTGAGAGTCGTATGAAAGTCTAAGGGTAGAGAAGGTTTATGAGTGTGTTTGCTCACCCTTTGCTTTGACCTTCTTAAGTGATTAAAAGGAAAATGAAGAATGACTTGACATGTGCATAGCAGTTACCACAAAGCAACAGGATTTTGGTTCTCATGTGGAAGGCTGTTTCTTCTATCAGAGAGACGTAAACAGAAATTTTCTGCTGTTTTTGTAACGTTTTTCCTTTTGAATGAATGATACATTGGTTTGAATACAGTGGCAAAGGGCTTAGAAATGTGTTACTATTTTTTTCTCTCCCTTTTCTGGAAATGTAAGTCAAGTAAAGTTGAGCTTTATTTACATTTTGCTGCATGTGGGGACATACAGTGGAACGAAATGTCGTGCCTCACAGGACCACGGTACTACATAAATACAGACATACAACAATGAAGTAAAACATTATAAACCTATACACAACTAACCTACTAACAGATTTTAACTATAAGTATACTATATATAAATGTTTACCCTATACAAACTAAAGATAAAAATATAAGAAATAAAAATAGGAAATACAAACTATACAGATGCTTCACATAAATGGTCCATGTTTCAGGAGGTAGGGGTTTGCATGGGGTTTCAGAGGGGGGGCAGGGTGGTTTGAGTTCAGGGCTCTCACAGCCTGGGGGAAATAGCTGTTGAGCAGTCTGGCGGAGCGGGCTCTGATGCTCCGGTACCGTCTTCCTGATGGTAGGAGCTGGAAGAGACTGTGGGAGGGATGGGTGGGG
>JAFVLL020029080.1:82792-197544 GCA_021397915.2 Tor tambroides | reverse complement strand
AGATTCTGGCAAATATAGTAGGTCATCCGGGTATTCCATGCATACAGAAAATTTGCATACTATGCACAGCATACATACTGGATACTGCAGAAATAATAAGAGTAGTATGATAGTATGGCATTTTGAACACAGCCTAGCACACACCGAAACCAGGACTCGAGTTAGTGCTCGGTAAGATTGCACTAATACTCCCTAATGTTTGTTATAACAGTGTTCATGCTGTTAAACCTGTGTTTAGGCCAGCGCTTTGGTTCATTTGCGGAGAAGCGTAATCCAATGTAAAGCAGCGGTGAGTCAAATAAAATACATCTAATTTTGTCTCTTCTCACTCAGAGTTAATGTGCTGTTTCAACAGTATGCTCCTTAAGCCCAGTCAGAGCTAGAACCGATGTATTCATATAACTGTGTGTGATCAGTCTGATGTATTGCTTACTGAAATCACTGTGAGTCACTTCTGGACACATATTCACTATCTATTACTAATAAGTGAGACTTTATATGGTGGCCAACACACACACACACACACACACACACACACATGCACGGTCTTCCAAAACCTAATGAACTCCCCTCATATTCACCATTTTAAGGCATTATATTGTGCTCTTGACATGAAAGCTGTTTTAAAAGGTAGGCAACTTAATTGTTAATATGTCATTTCTCATTTTTGCCAAATTCAAAGTAGAATTGTACTCTCTCCAAAGCCTTTAAAAGGAAAGTATTAGGATAAGAATACTGAAAGGGATGTTGGGATGGTCTAAACGAGATATAAAGCCATAGTGTATATTAAAAAGTCCAAATTTTGAGAAATAGTTGTAACTGCAAAATATAAAGTCACAATTGTGAAATCTCGTAAATATGTAAATGTCGTATTGTGAGTGGTACAATCATGTTCTAAATTAGAAAGTGGCATGTATTAGAGATAAAATTCCAATTGCAAGATACGAAGTCATATAAAAATATCTATCTATCTATCTATCTATCTATCTGTCTATCTGTCTATATTTTTGCATTTGGTTGTTGCATGTTGGTTGCACCAAATGACTTTTTTTTTTTTTTTAAATATCAAAAGGCAGTGAAACAGTTTTGATTCTTTTTTGTTCTAGTGTTCTATTGAGTATCAATAGAAATGTTTTTGTGTATGACATTGTTCTTCTCAAGTTTATTGAAACCAATGGCGAACCTTTGTTTGCATTGCTTCCCATTTGTTCCAAGAGTTCCAAATCACTCACTTAGAAGGTTTCATTTGAGTTAGAATGTTGCCTTAAAAGGCCTATATAGGCAGTAGGCAGTGAGGCGGCTCATTTGTTTTTAGAAAAGCTACACATCAACAGTGACACACACACATAAACTAACTCAAACTGCTAGAGAACACACACATTTATCTAGAGCTATAGTTAGTCTTTAGTGATGAAAAGTGCTCATATGTGTGGGAGTTGGAGGATAACATTTATCCTTTTATTTTCCATGCGAATAAGTAGGCCAGACCTCTGACAGACGCATCCACATACCCCGTTACCCTCAGGCTGACAGGGCAAAATAATAAATATCAGATCATTGGAAAGAGAGAGAGAGCGTATGCGTAAACCCCTCCTGAGGGCAGCAGTCTTGATGTCTGAACTGCCTAAGGGAAATCCAACTAAACAGTCAGTCGCTCAGTCTGTTTGTCTTACAAATATGCTTTGGCAAGAACACCACCACTTCAATGTGTGACAGATAAATCTAACAGAAACATTCAAAAACAGCGGGGGCCAGATCGCAGTTCAAGCCGTCGGCTGTTGGAACACGACACGCTCCACTAAAATAGGCATTTACAAGGGGACATTAATATTTCTGTTTACTAATTAAGAACGTTGTGTTCCAGTTTGGCTAATGTCCTTACACAGATAAAAAGTAATAAGGACTCTTTTCCAAACTGAATATTTTTATTTGGAAATAGTGTGTTTACTGATGAAGGAGATTCATTGCTTTTTATTTCTGTGACCTTTTCAGAGAGTTCTGGCCCTTATCATGACCAATGATGAATCATAATCTTATCAGCTTCTTCACAGCACTTCATTATTCATTTTATCACAATGATAAACACTAAGTTCTATAATACTCTGTGATAAATACGGATACATATATGTACGTTTTAATATTTTCAAGATAGAGTTAAAATACAGATTAATAAGAACTGTGAGATAAGGGTTAACATAAAAAATAAAGTCACACATTAAGATATGGTCAATTTCAAGATATTAAGCCATGATGTAAAATTTTAAATGTCACAATTAAGATAAATAGTCATAACTGCAAGATTTAAAGTCACATTATGATTTCTAAAGTGAAATCAAGACTCGCATTGTGAGATGTACAGTCTTTGTATAAGTTTGAAAGTGGTATGTACAGTATGAGAAATAAAGTCCCAGTTGTGAAATATAAAGTCATATTGTGAGTTAAAAAAAGACAAAAGTATGAGAAATAAAGTTGCAGTTGCAAGATACAAAAACACATTGCAAGATATAGGATCACATTGTGATTTCGCATCGCAAGATCTTGTATTAAGTTACATTATGAGATTTTATGTCATGTTAAGAATTAGAAAGTGGTATGCATGAGAAATAAAGTCCAAAAAGTGAGATATAAAGTCATATGCTAAATTGAAAATGTGTTTTGAGAAATAAAGTCGCAACTGCAAGATATAAAACCACATAGTGAGATATAGACACATTTTGATTTCTAATGTCACAACTGCGAAACCTAAAATCGCATTGTGAGATGTACAGTTTTGATATAAGTTAGAAAGTGGCATGCATGAGAAATAAAATCACAAATGTGAGATATAAAATTCATTTTGTAAGTTACAATGAGAAATAAAGTCGCAATTGCAAAATTTAAAGCCACATAACGAGATATAACTGTGATTTCTGAAGTCACAAACTAAAAAATCTAAAGTCGCACTGTATTATGTACAGTCATGTTATGACTTAGAATGAGGCATTTATGAAAATAGTCACAATTGCAAGATATACAATCAAACTGTGAGATAAAAAAAGTTCAACCTAAGCTCATTGGAAATACGTGCCTATTCATACATTTCTGCAAAACTGAAAAAACGTACCTATACATACAAATCGCTGCAGTTTCCAGTAAATTAGGCATTTTTCTTGCTTTAGGTATAAATCTAACAAAATGTTGAGAGGTTCATGCTGTTGTATATTTTTACTGTAAAACAAGACAAAAATACTGATGCTATTTGATCTTTTTTTACTGTAAAACAAGGCAAAAATGATGAAGACAATTTTTGCATTGCTTCTTTTGTTATAAATAGAAGAGAAATAATTTACAGCTGTGAGGCAGAATCAGTGACATGTATGAAAGAGAAATGAACAGAGACAGTGGAGACTGCATGATCAGTCAACTGTGAAAAAGAAACTATTCAGATTTGCATCACACTTGTGTAGACAGATAAACATGAGATATGAGTATTGCTGTGAGAGGGGAAATCTCCAGGACGAGGGGAAGTATGTTAGACTGCACGTTCCTATCCCTCTGTCTCAGCTTCTCTCATGTATAAAGCAGGGGTGATGAATTTAAATATGCCACCCTGAGATATCTGTTGCTCACACTTCAGTTTCACACCCAAGCAAATGCAGAGTTTTTGCATAGATGCAGAAAGTCTGCAAAGCCCCCAACGTTTTGCTCTAATTGTTTCAGACAGCTGCTGTGGCTTATGGGCTCCATGGAGTGTCACAGAATTACTAACCAAAGTTTTTCAATCAATCTAACAGTAAACACACAGGAAAGACCTGCATTTACCAACAGGGGGGATTTATTTTAATGACAATGTTCACAGATGCATGATTACCATCATCAGCTGAATCAAACAGTAGAAGACTAGGCTGAAATTTACTGCACGACTTAATTCCCAGAGGAATTGAGGTATTGCTCTGTGTTTTGACAAATTTTGTGTGGAGAGTATACCGAATTAGAATATACAGAGAGTATATTATTTAAATTTAAAGAGCTATAAAGTGTAATTTATTAATTAATACTATGATAATGATACTTTGGTCTTTAAGGAAGCTTGTTTGCCACCATTGGGATAAAAAAATAAAACTAAAAAAGGTAACAGTGACTTTTTCAGACATTTTTCCTCACAATTCTGTATTCAGCAATTCACAGTTCAGAACTGCAAAATGTTAACTCTCAATGGTGTTTTTTTCTGAATTAAAAAAAAAAAATCTGAACTGTGAGATAGAAAATTGTCATTCCGAGAAAAAAGTCAGAATTGTGAGACAAAAAGTTGTAATTACATTTTTTCAGTAGTGGAAACATAAAAAAGAATTGCAAGTTGTAAGCTCAATTTAAACAAATAAATCAGAATTGTAAAGGGAAAAAAGAAAAGTTTTCCTTCATGGAAATGAGCTTCCATAATATGGAAGCCTGTTTCTGCCACTGAATAAAAAATAAAAAAAACGGTAACTGAAAGTTTTTAGCTCACAATTCTGACTTTTTTTCTCGCAATTGCGAGTTTACATCTCGCAAGTCTGACTTTTTTTCCCCAGAATCGCATGATTTAAAATCGCATTCACGAGTTAAAAAGTCATAATTGCGTGTTATAAACTAGTTTATATCTCAAAATTCTGACTTTCTCAGAATTGCGAGTTTAAAGGAGTCATCGGATGCCCATTTTCCACAAGTTGATATGATTCATTAGGGTCTTAATGAAAAGTCTGTAACATAGTTTGGTTAAAATTTCTCAATGGTAGTGTAAAACAACACCGTTTTTACCCTGTCAAAAACAGCTCTGTCTACAGCAAGCTGTTTTATTGCATGTCGCTTTAAATGCAAATGAGCTCTGCTCACCCCGCCCCACTCTGCCGAGCTGCTCTCTGAGAGACGATAAACTTTAGCTGCATTCATCTTGAAACTTGCTAACTAGCACATTATTAGGAAAGGCGATTTGCAAAAATTCATTAAAAACCTTACACTCACTACTTCTGGAGGTGAAGCTGGATCACGAATGATTCGCGCAAAGATAGACGCATTTAGGTAGATTGGGGGCGCATTCCCCTCAGAAACAAATGTAATCCACTGCGTCTTCAGTCAGTCTGTCACACAGACAGGCATCTGAGATCGGCTCGATTTGATAAAGGGGAAATGATTTAATGAGATTAAAAAAAAAACTGGGTGGAACTTTATCATTATAGGGTGGTTGTGTACACACACTCCCAACACACATTTCAGTTCAAACAGCTTGTAAAAGTGCATGTCGCATCCGATGACCCATTTAAATCTCACAATTCTGAGTTTTTTTTCTTGCAATTGTGAGTTTATATCACACAATACTGACTTTATTACTCGCAATTATGAATTCATATCTTACGATTCTGAGAAAAAATGTCAGAATCGGGAGTTTGTATCACGCAATTCCTAGAAAAAAAGTCAAAATTGCGAGACGTAAACTCAGTTGCGGAAAAAAAAGTCAGAATTGTGAGATAAAAAGTCACAATTACCTGTTTTCAGTGGCGGAAACGGGCTTCCATACTTCCATGGGTCTTGGACAAATTTGATGAAAAATGTTTGAATCTGTATTGAAATTGAAACTGACTTTTGATTCCATATATAGTTATTTAAGCAAGTCTGACTACAGTATGAGACATTGTTGAAATGTTTTTCCCAAAGATCTAGAGGTGACATATGTGAGATTGCTTTTTTCAAGAGAAAAAAATCAAGAGACAAGCGGATGTTGCACTCCATTTAATATCATTGTTGTGTAGGAGAAACAACTGAGACATTAAAATATTCAATTTGTCATTTTTCTTTCCTGAGATGCAGATGTGTTGCCAAGATGTTCACAACTGAACTGCAATTTTGTCTATATCAGAAAGACTCTACAATCTCTCATCACCATCTATTCCCTCAGTAAACCAAGCAGACTTCAGGAAAAGATAACAAGCCAAAGTCAACCACAAAACACAATGACATCCCTTCTGTGAGTGAGAGAACATGCAGAGCACAGCCACAGGAGAAAAAGAAACCAAAACAAAGATGCACATATGTAAGCATGTGCATGCACTTATGCACATATACACTTCATAAGCAGATCACAGTTTGCTGTTGTGCACCACATACTGATTGCATATGGTGAATGCACACACCAAAAATTATTTCTTTATCAGAATTTTATCTAAGCATTCTTAATACAAGATAAATGTTTATTATATTATTTTAGAATCAGTGTTGGGGGTAATGCAATATAAGTAACTCAAGTTACATAATCAGATTACTTTTTTCAAGTAACTAGAAAAGTAATGCATTAGTTTTGAATTTACAACAAAATACCTAAGTTAATTTTTCAAATAAGTAACACAAGTTACCTTGTTTTCCATTTATAGACTGAGACCTCTCTTGTTTCCACGCTGAGAGAAATCGGGAGAGAGTACAGAGGCGTTGCGCCTTGTAAACATGATGCTTACTGTAGTTCTAGACTAATGTGAACATGCATTTACTCAGCTCACTAATTATTTTTTGTTTTAACCATAAACATCAATACTTTTCGTGAACTTTATTGTATTGTATAAAGGTTTAGAAATAAGCCAAACACTTGCTCTGTTAAAAAGCATCGCTTTTTTATAGGAATAGTTCACCCATAAATGGAAATTTGCTGAAAATGAATTAATCTCCAGGCAATCTACAGTAAGATGTCGATGAGTTTGTTTCTTCATTAGAACAGATTTTAGCATTTAGCATCAGAGAAATTTAGCATTAGATCGCTCACCAATGGATCCTCTGCAGTGAATGGGTGCCGTCAGAATGAGAGTCCAAACAGCTGATAAAAACATCTCAGTAATTCACAAGTAAAACGTCTCCAAATCCGTTCTGATAAAGAAACAAACTCATCTATATCCTAGATGCAGGGTGAGAATATATTCTGCAAATTTTTATTATTGGGTGAATTATTCCTTTAAGATTACCAGCATCCTAAATATATTTTGGGAATATTTTAAACAGATACAGCACATGTTAAACCTCAAATCAGATTTGAGTCATGACCTAGCATTGAGCTATTTGGGTAATCTAGGTTTGAATCTAGGTTCAAGTTTTACCTCTCAACTCTGTACTTTTGCCTTTCAAAATGTAATATTCCTTCTTCAAAATGTACCAGATTAAAAGAAAAAAAAAATCAGGGAGGAAAGTTTCATTCTGGATCTACCTAAGAAGCTTAGAAATATTTTTAGCACCTAATTCAAATCTATCCAATTGAACAAAAATGATATCACTAGCCCAGAGGCTGCTAATCCAAGTCCTGAAGTTCAGACATCATCTTGAATTCTTAGATGCATATTGATGTAAAGGAAATTGGCAGCGCTGTCTATGGAAAGCTACACTAGTCGAGTATAAGCTGCCAAATTTGGGGTGTGTGATTTTCTTCTTCTCTTGCCAAGAGTGTTGTGGGTAACAGAATCCGCTCACACCGTAATGGTCTATTCTTCAGCACTGCTGAGCCCCAGGAAATTTTGCTTGGAGTTTGAAATCCTGTCACAAATATCTGAGTTTCCACACATGTGCAGCACTGACTCACTGTGCCAGAGCAACATCTTATGTAAGAGCAGCTCACCACATGTGAACGTACACCTACTTTAAACTTTCCATATACAATTTCTCCAAACTTTTTTCCCCCCTGAAATGGTAAGAAATCATTGGAGGTTCGTTTACCGTAATTGCCATATATGATTTACAGGAATAGGTGAACCTTGCATACAAGTCTATTCAAATCCATAGAAATACACCCAAAATGTAAGTTTTCTGATGACAACACAACTTTTCTTAGGTAGATTTTTTAAGCCATAAGCAGTGAATTATTTGTAAGATACGTAAACAACGTATGCTGTTCTGTGTTAGCAGCACCATAAGCGGATACGTTGTTTACGCTTTGATCTGAACGTAAACAACGTCTACGCATACATACATTGCATATGTATGTGATACTCTCCAAAATGGCACTATAGGGTGACGCGGAGGAGACAAATTGTTGAATAATGTAATTAATTTTGTTTTCTTTGCACACAAAAAGTATTCTCGTTGCTTCGTAAAATTATGGTTGAACCACTGATATCACATGGATTATTTTAACGATCTCCTTGCTACGTTTCTAGAGCCTTGCTGTCAAGTGGGAGGGTCAGAGAGCTCTCAGAATGCATCAAAAATATCTTAATTTGTGTTCCGAAGATGAATGAAGGTCTTATGGGTTTGCAACGACAGGAGGGTGAGTAATTAATGACAGAATTTTCATTTTTGGGTGAACTATCCCATGGAGTAACCCATGGAGAGCTTTTAAATCAAGATAACATCATTTTAATTTTTTGGTTAACTAGTGCCTTGAAAACAAATAGTTGGCATGCTCCTGCCATATTTGTTGCACCCAGTTTTCTCATGACATGGCGTCTACCTACCGATACATTGGTTTTATGTTAACTAATGCATCCTAATGAGGTTGAACATTGAGTAATGAGGCCCAATGCAGATCCAAATGGATTCCTATACTCTTTAATCACTTTCATTTTAAGTGGGCAGCAGCAAGCATCCATCATGATGATTTTGTCCATGTACTCAAAGGAAGTTGTGGTAATTTAGTTACATTCTCACAATTTGCCATTAATCAGGTATTTATACATCCTTTTGAGTGATTTCAGCACAAGCTAAAGATTTTAAACACCATAATCTACTGCCATAATAACCCGATAGCCCTGACAAGCACAGGTCTACGAGTGCAAGGATTTGTTTGGTTTAATAAAACCCATGTTTTTCTTGGGTCAAAGCAGTCAAAGGCTAAATTGCATTGGGATCACATCATGTACAAGCACGTAGGCCCTGTACACCCTGACATGCTAACATGGGATGCTGTACTGAGTATAATTCAAATAATATGTGCGAATATGAGCACAGATCTGCACTTGAGACAACATGTCCGCTGTTTTCCTTCATTAGTGATGAATTATACAGCACAGGCTGATCCACCTTCCTCCTCAAGCATGAAATTCACTTTAATTGTGGATTAACTACATTCAGACGTTAAGCACAGCTGTTCGTCCTGTATCTAGGAACATGAGATGACCAAAGTGGTTACAGATCTGACATAAACATTATGAGAAGTCAATGCACATGGTGACATTTAGCATGTGGAAAGCAAAGAGGTCTCGGAAGTCCTCTGTGAACTTCCAGAGTTCATACAGGTGTGAAAGAACAGTAAATATACTTCATTCAAAACCCCGGGATCCTGTGTATTCTTGTGTAATGTTGTGAAAGGAGCCAAGCCCACGAAAGTTTCTACAACCAGCCCTGTTGTACAATGGCATTGGTTTTTGATGGATATAAAACATAAGTTTCCAAAATAAAGAGAGAGAAAGGAGGGGTCTATTCAATCGGATACATTTGGGTGGAGTGTTGAAGCAGCAGTGTGAAGTTCTTTTGAGCTTCAGTCCTGTGCACATTTCCATAACAGGAAAGGCCAGTCTGGCTGGCGCAAGAGGCTGTTTCATTTAGCCAGCCTGAGAACTCTCCACTCCTCTGCTTCTCGTCTCATGATGCCTGCGCACTCATTTAAACTCTGGGTTTCTGTGGATGCTCATTATTGAGGTTCAGTGTATAATCATGGACACACACACTTTCTCCAGTCCAGCAAAATGCAATGTGCAACACTCTTCATTTTTACAGTTTTTTTTTTAATTCATAGTTTTTGTCTTTTGGTACAAACAACTTTTACATTTAGTCAATATTTCATTAGATCATGTGAATTAATTTTAGTTATTTTTACTATGAATAAAGTGTCATCTAATTGGCATCTAATTTTAGTTGAGGACAATAACAAAAAAGGCAAAATTGAGTGTATATAAATATTCAAACCTTTCATAAATTAATTGGTAATAAAGAAATATGGCCCAAGAAGCCGTGGTTTACAGTGAATTTATTACAGCTAAGGGGCGTTGTTAGGCATGACGCAGAATGGAGCCATTATAAAATGGTTATTCCATATACGTAGCAAGGTTTCACAAAATAAAACAAAGCAAATAAAACGTAATGATATTAATAAAAACATTATTCTTTCGCAAATGTACAATGTAACAATAGCTGCTTTTCCACTATCGGGCCGAACGGTTCTAAGAACTGTCAGGGACGGTTCCAGTTGTATTTCCACGATTACAAACCGTTCCCGGCCTGGAATTCTCGGCATGGTTAGACAACCGTGCTGAGCCGTGCTGGTGGCGTACATGTGCGTGACTTTGCCACTCAGGATCTGTCACTTGTCTGTTGCTTGGCTACTAGTTTCTCCGTAGCTTGCTAAGCGCGCTATTTTGAGCAATGTAAACACAAATTAGTAATAAAATCTAAAGAAATTTCTGATCATCCTCCATAACGCGGTGGTTATTTACACCTCATATCATATGTAAACACTTGTGTTGCCACGGCAACGACTGATGCATTTGAATTGCATTCCAAAGAGATCCGTTATCAGCCCCGCAGTGGAAAACGAAACCATAACTGTACCGTCCGGCTCGGATCGGCGCGGAATGGAACGGTTATGAAAGAGAACCGTTCAGCGCGATGGTGGAAAAGCGGCTAAAGTAGTTCCTCAGAAACGGTTGTGGTTGCAACAAAGCGGTTGCTGAGCAACACAGAGATGCAGAAACAAAGAGGTGTATGTTTATAGAGTAATTTACAACAGCTTCAAACACGGCTCAACCAAACAGAATCAAGGACCGGAGCTATCCGATTTATGATAAAGCAATAAGCCCCAAGAAGCCGTGGTTTACAGTGAATTTTATAACAGCTAAGGGACCTAACAACGCCCCTTAGCTGTTGTAAATTCACTGTAAACCACGGCTTCATGGGGCTTATTGCTTTTATAAAACAGTTATTCCATATACATAGTAAGGTTTCACAAAATAAAACAGAGCAAATAAAGTGTAATGATATTAATAAAAACGTTATTCTTCTGACAAACAATGTAGTTCCTCAGAAACGGTTGTGGTTCCAATAATGTGGTTGCCGAGCAACACACAAATGTAAACAAAGGTGTATGTTTGTAGAGTAATTTACAACAGCTTCGAACTTGGCTCAACCAATCAGAATCAAGGACCGGAACTATCTGTTTTATAAAAATATTTTAGTTATAACTGAAAACTGAAGCATTTTCGTAAAAAAAACAAGATGATTTTGGTAAATGCTATTTAATATTGTGCTTCAACTTGTAAACTGAAGCATTTTGGTAAAAACTGAAGCATTTTGTGCATATATTCGCAAAATGCTTCAATTTTTACTGGTGTTCACAATAAGCACATGAAGTCATTGTAGTTTTAAATTGTGATTAAAAAAAAGATGTTAAATTGTTTTATTTGTGCCTTATTTTCTATGTAGAATGTAAAAAAACTACTAACTTCAACGTATGAACAATAAATAAATAATCTAATCTCGATGTCTCATGATGAAAGGTTTGATCTCATGATCAAAGGTTTGACAACAACGTACATAAAATTAGCAAAACAATCGACACATATTAATTAAAAGCTCAAGCAGGTCAATACTTGTTTATTTATTCGAAACTATAATATTCTTTGTAGATTCCACAGAAAACATTGTTAGTGCATTGTAATTTCTGTGAGTTCTTTAATTATTGATGAAAAAATTGCAAATGAGTCTGTAAATTTGTGGCAACAGTGCAGAAATTGTGTGCACTATACCAGCCCAGACATCACTGCACACAACACTGGGTGATATATTGCCAAGCGTTCCTAAGAGCACTATATTTAAATCAAATAAAGCATCTTATTTTACTGCAACGCGGGCACATTTGATGCCAAACTGTTTTCCTGCCTTTGAGGAGGGCAAATAAAGACCGTTCATGTATATTTTTCAAGTACGCCCACAGAAAATGTGTGTCTTTTTCCCACTGGGTAAGCAGTTACAGAAGCTGACGCTTTATTAAGGCTTGAGCCGCTGTTGTGTTTGGCAGGAGAATCATGATCTTTTGAAGTGGAGTCTGGACCAGGCCAAACAACAATGCTGCAACAGCTTCTGGGTTTTCTCAGCAAAACGGCCAATTAAACAGACCCTTGATGATGGTAAAATGGTTTCCTGGATTTCTCAAAACACAGAGTAAAGGAAAGACGAGCGAGGACTGGAAAAACTACAAGATGAAAGGGCAAAAATGAGGAAAAGAAGGCAAGATCAGCTAAAGATTATTTCTGAAAACACTGTAAAAATTAGGTGCTTGTAGAACTTTAAAAATTAACAGTTTGAATGGCTTTCTCGAGACTTACACATTTAAGTTTATTTACTTAAAATAGTTGTCATTTTAAACTTAATAAACCATTTAAACTTTAAATTGGTTTTAATATTATGTGCTTCATCTTGTTTTCTATGAAAATGTACAACAAACTGCTTATAAGACAATAAACAAACAAACACATGCATAAATACATACATACATAAATCTGTAACCTAAATACTACTCTAAATAAATGAAAAAATTCTATATATTAAAGATCATTATTTTGTGTATTTGGTGTAACAGAATATGTTGACATGCTTTAATGTTCAAAAAACACATTATTTTTCAAATACTGTACATTATTGTAGGTTCTCTATGCCCCGCCTCTCTCAAACACGTCGTTTTCTACAAAGTCCCTCCTTCCAACAAGCACAGTCTGCTCTGATTGGCCAACTGGCACAGTGCATTGTGATTGGCCGAACACCACAAGCGAGCGTCGGAAATGTAACGCCCCTTACCATAATCACGAGCTTCATCTTTCAAAATAAATGTAAAGACAGTTAATAATGTCCTTAGTTCTACCATCAGTTCAAGCCCGAGAGGGGAACAGAGTCGCATGACAGACACAGTGATGATGCTCGTATGTGTTTGCACATAAGCCACGATTAAGAAAGCTGACTCCACTGTGATGTGACCCTGTCTCTCTCTCTCTCACACGCACACACACACACACACAAAGCGCAAAACTCCGCATTTCAACAGTCAATAGCAAATACTTAAATTACAAAACATACAGTCGCTGATTCAGAAGCGCCAGATTGTCATAGCAAAGTCAGAATTACCTCCTCTCCTAGGTTCACGAAACTGTCGTCCATAAAATGTGTTGCTGTTCTGTTGTAAGTAATCTTAATGATTCCTAAATGCATCTACTTTCGGAAGGCCAAATAAAGTGCTTTTGCTTTCGCCTAGAAACACACAACGTCTCCCTGACATGGCTGCTTCAACACTACTGCGTTACTGAAACCACCCCTTCTTTCTTTGCGTGAACATTTGGGCGGCATTGCGCAAATATTTCCACATCGTGACGTAGACATGTGGGGGCGTGTTTGAATGAGCCGTTTTAGGGAGGCGTGGCCGAGTCTTAACTTTGATAAAGAATATCTCTTTGGTTTCGAGACTTTAGTCTTTGCAACTTCAGGGATCTTATCTATGCACAAACAGCTTGTAACACTCCAAAGAGAAAGGAAAACTTGAAATCGCATCATATGACCCCTTTAATTTAATTTTTTTTTTTTTATTAATTATTATTATTATTTTTATTTTTTTGTGGATGGGCCTTGTCTTATTGCTTTCATCAAGGTGTCAAGGTGCAATGGAGCATCACAAATGAAGCAATGACAAGCTTGGTAACACATTGTTTGAGTTCCTGTTTTAGTAACCAAAATAAATCTGGAACAACAAAGAAAGGATTAAAAATGGAGATATACAGAGCTGCCACCTCTGACGGCACCCGCACATGCAGGTCAACGGAGGTTCAGCTGCACAGCACACACACACACACACACACACACACACACACACACACACATACACACACACACACACACACACATATGTTTGTTTTTTGGTTTACGGGGACTCTCCATAGGCGTAATGGTTTTTATACCGTACAAACTGTATGGGCAATTGCCCTACACCAACCCTACACCTAAACCTACCCCTTACAGGAAACTTTGTGCATTTTTAGATTTTCAAAAAAAACACCATTTAGTATGTTTTTAAGCCTTTTGAATTACGGGGACATAGGCAGTGTCCTCATAAACCACCTTCAAATTGTAATACCTCTGTCATACCCATGTCATTAAACAAATTTTGTCCCCGTAAACCACAAAAACCAGTACACACACACACACACACACACACCCACACACACACACACCCACACCCACCCCTCTTACACACTGTAACTCCTATTCTTCAGGATGAACACAGTGTGGTTTTCACTATGCAGAACTGAAACTCTAATAACTTCACACACAAACAGATGATGGGCAATTCTTATGCCCACACATGATGACAAGCTGTGTAATTCCCTTCCCTGACACATGAGCAGCCTTCTCCAGCACAACATAACAACCAAAATAATGATAATAGACCCATCGTCATCATCATTAGGAGATGGAGAAGAATTTACTAAGCTTTTTCAAGACAGCTTTTTATGAAACAGAATAAATTACTGAGGCAGATGGGCACTGCGCCCTTAAACTCATTAACAATGCCAGAGGTGACAAACAAGTTCAAGTGACCTTGGTATAATAATTAGACCCAACTTATAAAATGACAGAATGCAAAATAGGCAGCGGGCTGAAATGCTTTTTTTTAAATATTTTACTCACTTTTGTTCCAAATCTATTTGATTTTCTTTTTCTTCTTCTTCTTCTTTTGTGTGGATGAGTTGTTTAGCAGAATGACCAAGGTTCTCTTTTCTAAAAGAAAGCAGATGCTGATTAGGATCTGTCAAGCTCATAAGTAGCCCATATGAGTTGTGCACAATATTTTAAAACTTTTAAAGCCATATGATAAAACAGACTGGAATTTAAGTCATTATCCACATTATCCATGTTGTAAAAGGTTTGATGTCACTGTTCCCTAATGCTTTTGTTTCCTTTGTGTGTCATAACTGATCAGAATAAAGTTTGAATACCACTGTGAAAACAAGTAGGATTTACACTTTGTCATACATAAAAGGAGTAGTTATTATGAAAATTATTTATTTTAAAGAATATACTGTATATAAGTGCAAACTGAATGCAGTTTTTTCGGTGTGCAAATAAATAAAAAACATATTTAGTTTAAATAAAAAAATGTAAAAAAACAAAACAAAAACAAAATAAAAGTGCATTTAAATAAAACTGTTATATAGTTTAAAAATTATAGTAAAATAAAATTGATTGAACTTTGAGTACTTTTTTGACCGACTTGAGTAGGAAAAGTATAGGCTAGGTATGTTTATATGTATAGGTATACAAGTATATCTTAATATGCCATTTCATAATTACTTCAGTTGTTTTTATATGATTAACATGTAGTGCTGAATGTAATGACAAGCATTCATGATACTTCTGTTGAAACTTGTATGTCATGTATTTAATTAAATTTGCAATTACACATTTGTAACTATCAAGTTGCAGTTCAGTACATTTTAAAACATTAACTTTAAGTCTAATATCAAATAACACATTATAATTAAAACTATAAATCAAATACTTTACATGTGCTTTAGTATGTTAGTCAACACACCAAAATAAGTGTACTGCCTTAAAGCAAAAGTCTATTTTTACCGTTTTAATATCAAAAGATGATTAAAACATGTTTAAGGACATGTTTTAAAAGTGCACTTTTTAAAAGTCTACTTAAGAAACAGTGAAAGCGTACTCTAACTACACTTAATATTAATATTATTTTATCTGCAAATACATTTTTTTAGTGCTGTCACTTGACTGAAAAATTTAATCATGTTAATCACGGTCATGGACTGTGATTAATCACAATTAATCGCAAATTTAAAATACTAGGATTTACCTGTAAATGTGTTTAAATAAAAAAATGCATGACAAACTAATTTAAGGAAACAGAACCTTTCACACCTCCGCCAAGTATGAGACACAATCCTTATTATTCTTTTATCATTATTCTTTTTTTTTTATTCAGCCATTATCAGCCTTTATACTGGCAATAAAATGTTTACCAAGCCACATGGCTTCAATCCCAGTATACATTTACCCAACTATTATCAAAAGTATTTCTAAATAAATACAACAAAACATTTTCTTGCGACCTTACGTGAAGTATTATGACAAAATGCATTATGAAGAAGAATTGGACCTGTTCTGCAGGTGTAGAGCTAACATTAGCATCATGCTACATAAGACTAATAGTATGCTTTTACTCAAAACTCACTTTAAACCACCATCAAGTGTTTGTAATAACTTCCTTTTGCAATCACATGTGGAATATAGTGTTTACTGTTGTTAAAATATGCTATTTATAGCCATTTTTATCGCTGTGCAAAGTAGCATTTCAGATGTACACATTTATTATTGTTATGAAAATATCCAAATCTCAAGAAAATCACATACAAACCATATCCTATCGTAATCGTGTGTTTATTATCTTATATAACCTATAGTGGCTGTTGTCATGTTTATTTCTGCTATGTAAAAGCCTTAACATGTATGCTCTGGCTGACACTCACGTTGTTTGTGATGTTAACTGCCTCTCCGTTCTTAAGTTGCCAGGTATGCATTCCAAGTATAATACACATTAGTAAAAGGATCTGTTTTCATTTTTATTTGTCTATATACACTTTGGGCGTCCGCAGTACATTATAAAAGTAGCCCAAAAAACCGCAACCCACGGCTCTGTAATTTTTCTCGCAACTGCATTTTCAAAATAGCCCAATTGTACGAAAACCTGGCAACACTGGTTCGCTGTACACTTATTACACAATGATAGAAAACCTTCCGTGCTGCAATGACAGTAAGAAGTTGGGGTCAAACCTTACCAAACGATTAATTTGTGTTAAAAAAAAAATATTAACGCGTTAAAATTTTTATATTAATCGCATGCGTTAACATGTTAACATTGACAGCCCTAATTTTTTAAATACTTTTAAGATCTGAACACTGCAAGTGCACATTAAGCACACAAAATGCAATTAAGCACACTTCTTTTTAACCAGTGTGTGTTTTCCAATGAAGAAAGTAAGTCAAGTGGGTATGGAACAAAACAAGGATGAGTAAATAATTATAGATTTTTCATTTGTGGGTGAACTGTTCCTTTAAGACCTGTGAACTGTGTGTTCACTGAACTGCTCTCTTTGCAAACACTGCATGGTAACACACCCAAGGTTAGTCCATTATAATGCATAATTAACAAATGACCTCTTTTGTCGACCCATTATTTAAGCTTGAAAGTACAGTGATGTGGTTCTGGGTATGCTCTGTATAGGTTCAGTTGTCTGGGCACGTGAGGGTGGGGAAGGAATTCTGGGAAACAAAAAGCATTCTACATTGTTTAGAGGGCGTGACTATAGAGATTACAAGATGACTGAGTGGCAATTAACGTATTGTGTAGAGTTGGGAAACTTATCAATGGTAAATATTTGGATATATTGTTAAAAGAGATTAATCATTGAAATAAAAAACTGAATTAATCCATCTAGAACGGCCATTTAATTGTTATAAAACAATGACTGAAACATACCATACATTACTATTGTCTTACCAGTTACACCCTGTAATAAACATGTACAGTCTAGTCATGAATAGGGTATCATGACCACAGTAAATTTAGGTGAATTACAAAGAATTCATATATTAATTTGCTTCTCAGTTCATTTACGACAGGTTGCTTTGATTGACCTCCATTCAAAATCTCTGGAAGTGTAATAACCAAAAGTGCACTTCATCTTCCCTCTGCTTAGGATGCACAAATTAGACAAGTGGCCTGGTCAGACTCTCTCTCTCTCTCTCTCGCTCACTCACTGTGCACTGTAATTAATTTAATTGCTTGGCCGTGTGCCAGTCAGCCAGTGATTTGTGTCTTAGCCCAGATAGACAAGCAAGCCAAAGACCCCTCAGTTAAGGCGGGACAGGTGCCCACTCCAATGCCTGTCTGGGACGGCCTATTTGATTGGAATGCTGTTTGAAGTCCCCTGGGAGATTTCTAGAACATTATAATATATGCAGTGTGTGGTCATGTGTTGTAGGTCTATCCCAGGTGGAATAGTCTTGTAGCCAAAAATAAAAAAAACCTATATTTTGAAGAATATCCTGGCTGCTTTTTATGCCGTATTTAAATTGAGAACTACATGTTGTGATAAAATATGGTGATTTTCAAGGGGAATTTGGATTTAAATGGATAGTTCACCCAAAAATTAAATTTACTCACCCTCAAGCCATCCTAGGTGTATACGACTTTCTTCTTTCAGATGAATACAACTGGAGTTATATATAAAAAATGTCCTGGCTCTAACTAGATTTATGGACGCCACTCTCTCGTGAACACGCATCCAACATTTAGTGGAAGCTAGAGTTTACGGTTTATAAAGTTTTAAATATGGATATTTTTCTAATACAAACACTTTGCTTCGATTTAGAAGGCCTTTATTAACCCTGCAAAGCTGTGTGGAGTACTTTTAATGATGGATGGATGCACTTTTTTGGGCTTCAAAATCTCGACCCCCATTCACTGCCTTTTATAGAGCTTGGAAGATCTTGGACATATATATATGCGGAGAGAGAACAAAACAAAACGCCAGTCACAAATTAGAAGCACAAAACGAGGTACGTGGAAGTCGTGCAGGTGGATGACGTAGGACGTAGGCGTCGTGTGCGCGCCTCTGAAATTTGCAGGAGCAAAGGAAACAAAGTTTCCTTACTTTAACAAAGGAAAACCAGTTTCCTCTTGGCTTATATTAAAATCCTCTGACATTTTTCTTTACAAATCCTTGTACTTCTAATTTGTGACCGGCGTTTTGTTTTGTTCTCTCTCCACGTTCATCACTAATCACGCGACGCATACATCCTACGTCATCCGCCGGTACTGCTTCCGTGTACCACAGTCAGCGGAAGTGAGAAAAAAGTGTTTATTACATTTGAAATATGGATATTTATCTTACAAAAACGCATGGATTCGCTACAGGAGGCCTTTATTCATCCCCCAGGAGCCGTGTGAGGGATGTTTTATTACGTATGTGCGCACTTTATTTCACGTCTTCTGAACTGTTGACAACAAACACCCGCTTACCCCCATTGAAAGGCTTGGAGGGGCCAGGACAATTTTTCCTATAACTCTGATTGGATTCGTCTGAAAGAAGAAAGTTACATACATCTAGGATGCTTTGAGGGTGAGTAAAACACAGGCTTTTTCATTTTCATTTTTGGGTGAACTATCCCTTTTAGTCTCTTATGCTCACCAAGGCTGCATTTGTTTGATCATAAATACAGTAACAACAGTAATATTGAGAAATAATATTATAATTTAAAAATAACTATTTTCTAGTTTATTTTTAAAAAAAATTACTCATTAACATCATTACTCCAGTCTTCAGTGTCACATTCCAGTGCTTGCTGAGTAAAAGTAATAAAAAATAAGAACAATAATCTTACTGACCTCAGACTTTTAATTGGTGGTGTATATCCCTTATACTGTGCTGAAAATCCTTTACCTAATTTGGTGTTTAAAAATTATCAAATTTTGGTGGGAAGGTGGGAAAAATACCCCCCCAAAATACACATATTTAAACAAGTGAGATAAGTCAGTAAGTTTTAGTTCAATGTGATAAAGTTAACTAATGTATAGTAGGGGGGGGATCCTGAAACACAACATATCTAAGAATAAACTACCTTTCTTTTACAGTTACAGAATATGGATTTCTTTGAGATTCATTTGATTTTAATTGTACTTTCTTACATTCAAAAGCAATTCTATATCCTATTTGCTTCCTCAAATTCAATTCCACTGGCATTCCGAATTCAATTCTGAATGCCACACAACCCTGTTCTCCACTATCCTGGCAAATAAAGGCAAAAAGGCCAATAAATACCACAAAAAGTCTTAAATGCATACTTGCCATTTTGTGTGAAGTATGTGACAGACCAGAGGGAGGAATTGTAAATTAATACCCACTGTGGCCATTTCTGCAGCTCAACGTTTCCTGTAAAGGCAGAGAGAAGTGGAAATGGGGATTAACGGGAATAACACAGAGATGGACAGTTCAGACCCAGCAGGGGAGCGGGACAGAAAGTCAAGTGAAGGAGGGGGAAAAGAGAGAGAGGAAAAGAAAATGGGGCAAAGAAGGCGGTAGACACTGACTGTAAAGGAGAGAAGAGGCAGCAGACGTAATTCTACTTTAGCTCTTCGATTCCTGGAAGATGCTGACTGTGGCCCCTCGATGACTCAGAGCAGGTTGATCGCACCACTTTTACAGCAGGTCCAGGATCAGTCGTGAGCCCCTGCGATCAGAGCGATGACTTTGAATGAGTCACAGCCTGATGATCTCAGCTGATCAGGGCACTACAGGTATCAGATTATTTCTGGTGTTCATCGTCTTACTTTCATCCAATTAGACACACACACACATACCGTAACTACATACATTAACAGATAAAAATATGCTTTTACGGTCTGATATGGGGGCTGATGCTGTGTTTATTTTACACTTTGAACCTACAGTAAATGTACATGCATACATTAGAATTCCCCTTCAGATATACACGACTATGGTGATACTGTCAATGTATACATTATTAGAATTCCCCTTCAAATATATATGACTGCGGTGATACTATACGTGTTATGAATGTCATAGTCCACATGTGTTTTCTGGAACAATGGTTTGACTGTGATCCCGGAATGTACACTATTCAGTGTCAAATATCAGTAGCACACAACGTGGGGCCATTTCTAGTCCAATTGATGAGTGAATATGCTATATGAAGTTGGTCTATGAATCTGACTTTGCAAAACATTGGACTGGTGTGCAGCACTAAAACATTTTATTTTAAGATTGATTACTTATTCTGAGTGTCTATTTACACTAAGTGCAAATCGCACGCCTTGTTGGCAAGTTTATACTTAAGGTCATTGCACACTGGGTCTGAAATTTTCACGTCCGTTTTTCCGTTTTTTCGTATCCTTTCCTATCAAAATGCATGCTACGGATGTGAAAACGCAGAAAATCGATTTTATGACGGACGAAAGTTTCGGAGGCAGTGTGTAAACGTAATTGACACAACGTGAGGTCGTATTTATTTTTTAAAGTGCGAAAATGTCGGACAGAAATTTCGGACTCAGTGTGCAATGACCTTTACTCCGCCCACCAATGTGTGATTGGGCTAAACAACATTACAAAAGACGGTTGTCATATAACAGCTGGTAAAGTGCATAGCGTAGTCTTTTTGACGCGATCGACCTGAATTCGAATCCGGCTTTTGCCGAACTTTTTCTTCTCCCTTTTCACATCTCATATCACATTGGAAAGGCATTTATTTTTTTACTAAAAATGGAGGAAATAATCGAAAAGTTAAAAAAAATAAAAAAAATAAAAAGTATTGGGTAGGTGTAGGGAGGGCTTCATTGTCTCAGTTAGGCGGCATCCATTTAATAATTTTAATAAAAATGATCATTTACACTCAATACGTTATTATTGCATGGTGTTTTATAATGTACTACAATACTGAGGTGCAGATATTTGCCACTTTTTGCAATAAGTAGTATAAATAGCAGAAAATAATGCTATTTTTACATAGGCTAGTAAAAGAATCTATCACTATTTGCACTTAATATAAATAGCACGTCGCTAAGAAAATACTGCTATTTTCACATAGTATAAAAAGAATCCATTGCTTTTTGCACTTTATGTAAATAGCATCTTTTGCGGAGAAAATATACTATTTTCACTTAGTGTAAAGGCAGCTAGCTTCTTCTTCTAAATGCATTTGACATCTCTACGAGTTTGTTTATTGTTTCAGAAATCCATGTCCAGCTGCCAAGTCTCATAAGATTATAAGTCAAATATTATTCCTTGCGTCAACATGAGAATGAAGTGATGAGTATGAGTGGTGCTTCTAGTTCCTGTATGCTAACGGCTAACTTCTTTTCTTCAGAGTGAGTGACAATGCATTGCGACAAAACAAGAATGCTCCCATTATAGTTAATGAAGCTGTCTATAAGTGTGGTCATTTTTACTGATGAATTCAAACCATTTCAATAGCAATCAATGCGCTTGGGAATTTCAGATGAGGGTGAAAAATTTCCCTCCACAGATTTCGCAATAGGTTTAAGTTGGTCAAGTGGATTCGCCATGATGGCAAACAGACCAATATTTGATTTTTGAGAAAAAAGTATGCATGAAGGTCCACCCCTAAACATAGCCATGACTGGAGCATAAGCAAATCATACAAAAACATATAAATGATATTGTACAAATTTATACAAATTAGTCACCAATTTGTCAAACAGTTATGAATTGCCATGCAGTTGTATTGGTTTCATACATCGTTACACTATTAACAACAGACAATGGACTTTTTTTGGCCTTGAAATTTCATGAAATTTCGCTTACGTGATTGTATCTTAACAATGTCCTGTTAAAAATGAAAACTTCATAAAATGTACATTATCATACCAACTATCATGGCATTTCTCCACTTTCTAATTAAATTGTTCACCTTTGCAAAGTCAACTCTTAAAAATAATTTTTCTTATTTAGTATGATAGAATGAATTTTGCCCGCTGATGGCATTGTTAATATGCACACACTGGGCCTCATTTATCAATCTAACGTAGAAACGAGCGCAGATCCGTGCGCACAAATCAACTTACGACAGAGCTCACGTGTGATTTATGAAACATTCGTATGCCGCCAATCCCATCGTACGAAAGATCGTACGTTGATAAATGTGGCGGCTGAAAACAATCGTCATTTGAATATTACGCCCCTAAAAACACCCCGGTTTAGAAGCCTCGCCCCTAGAGTTTACGACACGGAGAAACATAACCCGGCCAAAAAGAGGAAGTAATCTCATGAAAGAGAAATTGATCTTACTCCAAAAACACCCTTTAACCTTATAATTGCAAACAATGGTATTAATTTATATGTATATTACATACCAGTAAATATAACAAAACATTTATAAACATTATAAACACTATATAGATTATTTAGTTCTCCTTAATCCACAACAAACCCTTTAAATTTAACGGTATTACAGCACAAGAATGAAAAAATGAGTAGCTATAAAATTTTATATTAAACTATGAAGTAAAACACAAATTAGGTTATAGTGGCATTCATTATAAACAGAATACAACGTCAAGCTAAAATGAATTTATTAAAGCGAAAACGGCATTGGGCTCAAAAGCCTCACTCATTCGACATCCAAATGTTTCCATTTTTGCCATGTAACATTTGGTAAACAAGGCTTTGTACTTCACTTGTGTTCCAATATCCACGTAAAATATCACCCTTCACATGCGGAATAAATGTTTGTTTCGGCGCTGCACGCTGATTTTACAGTGGACCTTGTAAATTGTGCAGTGTAACTTTTATGTTTGGTTGACTGCATTTTAGTTTGATTAATGGCTGAAATGTCAAGTTAGTAACGCTGAAATGTTGTGTGTGTGTGCGTGTGAGGCACCTGCGTGATCACCGATCAGTTACATTTTTAAAAATAAAGATATAAAGAAAAAAAATAAAATGCATTAAGAGTGTCACAAAAACGAAAGTGTTTTTTTTTCTTTTGTTAATCTGTTAATTGAGATAAATATGTTTCGTGAAGCCCTATTTATTTTATTCCTTTTATAATTTCTATTTTTCTTCATTCACAGAAGCGCTGCAGGTGCGTGATATGACAATGTGTGATTCCTCATGGTCTGTTGTTTATGCTGCTATTTGCGCATATAAAGCTAAAGCCCTGAAAGGGGAAAAATAAAAAATAAAAAAATCTTTGTTTGTTGGTTTAGGAAAATAATCTAAATGAACAAAATGCTGTCATTATACAATTCTCCGAGATTCTCTATGCTGCACGCAAGTTCAGGCTAACTCAAAAACTTGCATACACGAGCTCAGACCTGACGTGAGATTTGATCGTAGCCACCGCTCACGTCCATATTGATAAATTCCAAGTTTTGCGTAGAAGCGACCGTACGCCCAATTTTCGGTCGTACGTTCGTTTCATAAATGAGGCCCACTGTCTGTGTTGTCTTAGCACCCGAGCGCTTAGCATTTTAATACTTTTATCTCCTTATTTTAACTGGATTACAAGTGGTTAGTGAATCTGTCGCTAAAAGTTTTTCCACTGAAATACATACAACATTTCGTGAATTCACACTTGAGTTTCATTTCGGCGCTCTGAAGGTATTTCTGCTCATTAATCACTAGTCCTTTCATTTTCCCATTGTTTTGGTTTTTTCAGCCTTCTCTGTTTTTCTCAAGCTGTTGTAGCAGATGTTGACGCACAGAGAGGATTTTGGACCATTTCTCTTGTACTTGTATGTGGGTGTATATGAAAAGTGTCAGGGGTCAGTTGAGTGCTAGGCTCCTCTGTCTCCATGGGGTGTTTTACTTTACTCTCGACTTTGCCGGCACCCCCAACATAGGTTTTACATATTGGTGAGAGACAGGGACTTCCCTCTCCATCTCTGACACATACACCCCCTACACACACAGCCTTTATCTAGAAGGGATGTGCTGAAAACACAGATAGCTTTTATTGCTTACATTTGCTTTCATACTGTTTATATAATGGAAGATAATATCATTGTTTGTCCGAGTCGGACTGGACCGATCAGTTATGAGAAGTAGAAACATTCAGTACTGTATGCAAACAAGCACACAACACCTTCTGCCTGTGTGGTTCTGCACTGAGAAAGCAACAGAAAGAGAAAGAAAAAGTGTAAGAAAAAGAAAGTGAAAGAGATTCCTGAAAGATTATACTAAACATGTTGATCCAGGATAGATCCGGGATAGATGATAATATATGTAAACATAGATATATGTTATAATATGTTTTATTTTCTTAATTGGATTCTAATGATGTGTACCTGCTGTTTTAAAAGATAATCTTATATCTTCCTAATTTATAATTATGTATGTAAATATATTTGTTACATACAAACTGTGCTTAATGTACCATCACTTCTTTTTTTTTTCCCCCCCCCAAAACAATTTTATATTTTCTTATCATAAAATGAGAAGTAACCGAGGAGCACATCTCTGCCAGGGCAATCGAGTGATTCCCGGACATGTGAGAAATGTATTATTGATTCCTGACCATGTGATAAAAGTATTAATGACACATATTTAGAAGAAGTTTCATTTTTCATGATATCAAGTGGGCCTAACTGAGGAATCACCCTTTTACAGTAGAGTATTCATGATATTCGGTGAATATCACAAACAGCTTTTAACCAGAAACAGCCCACAGCTGGTTTATCGTACATTAGAGGGAATTTCTAATGTCTGTTTCTCAGTGCAAAGGTGTAAAGTACAAGAGAAAAGCCCCCTGTTCAGCGAGCTGAGCCCCTCGCATTCAGTACACCCACACAGACAGTGCTCTGTCTGCCCCCCCACTTCGACTCCTCACGGTGATAAGACACAGAAAAACACATTCGAGACATCTCTATTATTTGACACGCAGACCAGCCAAGTGTAATTCCCAGAGGTAAAAAGATAAGGAGTGTGAGGTAAAAGAGAAACAGAAAGAGAAAAAGATGCATGCCATTTAATATCACACAAAAGCCCTCTATCCAGTTCCTTTAACTTTCCCTGTTTTTGCTCGGTGAAACGGTGGCACAGTGAATCAGCAATATGGTCACATGACCATCGGGAGATCCCTCCACAGCACAGTCATGTGATTGGCTGGAAGCTTCTCCCACAGCCAAAGCTGCTTCCCAGAAACCTGAGATGAGAAGGACAGAAAAAGAGAAGAGAGAAAAGAAAAAGAGAGAGAAAGGGCTAATATTATGTGGGGGTTTTTATGTGTGTGTAATTTAGCTGACCTTTTTGACTTTATAGGGTTTATTTAACCCTATAAATACTATCATATTTGATACACAAAAGGCCTCTAAATTATTCTAATACATGCCTTCTGTCATCTGATTGAGTTTATACTTTTTAAGCAAATAAAAGGCTTTTTAGTATAAAAATTGTAAAAATGTCCATTTTTATAAAGGAAACATGAGCATATTCTCATGATGTATCAATAAAAGCCTGATGTATCAAATATGAGACAAAACACAAATACAAATTTATTTTTACATTTTATTTTTAATTTTGTTTAAAATTTTTGTAAACTGTTCCAGTTAAAGTCAGGTTTTACAGGGTTAAGCAATATCATTCTGGAAAACCAGAAACAGCCCCTTAAAAATGTCCCGGTGTTAGATGCACAATTATAAAATAATATGGAAAAGGGCAAAACAGTCCTATAGGCTTACATTAACCAGAATATCATAGATAAATGTATGGGCTGTTTAACTTGAGCCAGGGTTGGGTCAAAAACAAGGACATTTTAAAATCAACTTCTAAATGATTGCATTTAAAATCCTGTTAAAGATCGTGACACACTCTTCACCATCACAGATACACACCAACTCCTACACCTCAGGTTTAATGTCACAGTGCGATACAGTAGTAGAGTCTGGATGAGAAAACACTGTGGTGGTTTCAATGGAGTGGGCGTAAACACGCTGGTGGTTTTACGTCGTAGAGCCACAGGGTATATTAACATAACACAACCTTATACAGCTCCTCATTCTCTAATATAGTCACATTAAAGTGTGGGAATGGGGATTATCACTAATAATTTATGTATGGAGTCATGTGCAATATCAGTTCTCTTATAAGTAGG
Source organism: Tor tambroides (assembly GCA_021397915.2). NCBI lineage: Eukaryota > Metazoa > Chordata > Actinopteri > Cypriniformes > Cyprinidae > Tor > Tor tambroides. Next base: position 170,874 of record JAFVLL020029080.1, on the reverse strand, counting down.
CCTACATAGAGCTAAATTTATATTAAAACTGAATTTACTTGATTTACACTGATTATGATTGACTATGTGAAATGTCGTACAAAGCCTTAAACTGCTAACTGCCGTGGAACTGAATAAGGAAGTGATGTAAAACACTTTTTGTTAAAATACTGAACTTTGATTTGGCGTTAGCATGCTGCTAAGCTAACAGGATGACACTACAACAAACGTAACAATCAACAGATGACACAAAACAATATTTATTAAAACATAAATCAAAGGTTATAATCAACGTTTCTATTGCCTCAACTGCCATTTTGGATTTTGTTTTTCACTGAGCTGGTCGCAGTGCATTCTGGGATTGTTGATGAGCATATTTGTTATCATTCAGATGGAAAATGAAAATACAATGTGCACTGAAACTTAAAAGTCAAATACAAAAACATTTACATAAGGTTATGCAAAGGCTGTTTTCATTTTGGTATTTGACTCATTTTCCAACAAGTCATCTTCTCTTTCATGTCATAAGGTTTTTGTTTGTGGAACGATCAAGATTGTTTTCCGGTAGATTATTTGTTTATTGTTATCAGCTTCATGATCTTCTGTATCATTTTTAAAGGTACGAACACGTAATGCAAATATATTTGTAGGCATGTCACCACAAATGACTTTACGTAGCAGCACAAATACATTTTAAAGCTAATGATAATGAGAAGAATAGTATATTTCAAATTTCTTTACCTAGCAAAAGCTTTCTTAGTCATGTTTTTACTGGTGAATGAACAGAAGCAAGTTTTTTAACTGTACTTGATGTTTTACGGAATCGCCGTCCCCCAGGTGTCCTTTCAGGGCAAAATTTCAGCCTTATAGTTATGGTAAAAGAACTCTGACATGTAATTTGTAAAGTGATATGCCTGTCAATGAACTATGTCATAATGCTCTTTAATGTCCTGGAAGAGTTCTGATCGTGCCCACCTGTGGTTTGGGTTCACAGTTCATTGGTTCCTATAGTAAGTGACATGTACTGATTCTGTAGGAGGCTGGAGTTTCTAGGTCTGCTCATCAGTTGTTACACTCAGAGAGTTACAGTAAACACTTGAAGCATGTTCACATAGGTACTTTTTGATCTGCAAATCATTCAGTGTTGCTTCGTCAATCCATTTCTACAAGATTGCAGTTTATTTTATTCTGTGTGTGCATTTTTGTTTTATAATGTCTGTGTGAGTAATGATGCTTTTTCAGTGATTTAATTGTTCTTCATTACTATGATTAAGTATTATTTTGTAGAAATTGCACCTGAGTACCACTGAAAATTAATACTTGTACATTTATATAGAACAAAAATACAAACTTTACTCCTTTCAGTTTCATTTAGATGTTCAGTTATACATATTTTGCTCATTATCATATGACAAATCCATTCCAATGTCCAAATGTAACAACCATCAATAATTTTGAATTAAAGCAAATATGGATGAATTTGTCTCAAGCGTGAACATTTACGTTAACTATTCTATAAAACTGACAGTAAAGTTAGCAGCAAGTTAACAGGATTCATGATAGACACTTAAGGGTAATTTCTATGTACTTTTTACACCCTTTTTTTACATACAGTATAAGCGCTTTGAATTCGGGGGTAAATTTGTGAACTTTTTCTCCTCCGTTTGTGGGATTGTGGCAGTTCAAGCCCTATTGACTTTAATGTTGTGTCACAACGCCACCATATTTTGGGAGAAAGCTGACATGAGCTAACAGTGTGTGAACCTACAGTAATTACACACAATGCTGAGTGACTTACAGTAACAGCCTTCTCTGAATTACCGCACCAAAAATATATACGACTATGACATTTCTTCCTCAAGTATACATGAATTTGTAATCTAATGGAAACATTTGAGATCATTTTGATTGTGGGCCAATGCCTTTGCACTCATCTTGTAAAGTTATGCAAATTTTTGAAGGTAATTCTTTTAGAGGATGATGAGCTCAGTTAACAAAATATATATATATATATATATATATATATTATTTTGCAAAAACAAGATTTAATTGAAAAGCCTGGTTTAGAGAATGCAGATTGAGTTTATTTTTCTTACCCCAGTGACACTTTTAAAGCAAAAATCAAAAATTTTTTTTTTTTGAGGTTTATGCTCCAAATGAGAATTAAAAATGCCAGTTAGCCTCAAAAGGAAAGGTCACTTTGAAATGTATGCAGTCTTTATTTTCACACTCTAAGATTGTTCTAAACCAGTCTTATAATTTTAATTTAAGGAATAAATGCATTTTTTTAATTTATCTGAAGTCTCGTTATTTTTTCACAATTATTCATTCAAGTAATTTTATACTGTACTGTTATATTGATGTTTAGGTTGTTTTACTGAAAAAAAATGAGAAACTGGATTTTTAATTTATTATTATTATATAAGTATGGTTTTTATTTTATTTAACACATGCTTATTTACTTTTCAAATTTGCACATAACATAACTGTGCATACAAAATTGTCTATTTTGTATATTATGTTTTTGCTATTTTGTACATTGTCTATTTGTATATTTGTATATTATTCTTTTATTATCTGTGTCTTGTCAAATTCCTTGTATGTGTTAAAATTCCTGGCAATAAAGCTCATTCTGATTCTGATTCTGATTTATTTTATTTTATTTTATTTTATTTTATTTTATTTTATTTTATTTTATTTTATTTTTTGTTTTGTTTTGTTTTATTTTATTATTTTACAGATGAATTAGAATCTAATTTGGAAATTAACTGTGACCTGAAAGGCTTCACTAAACAAGTCTGTTCCTGTTCATTTCATCCCTTATCAGGTAATCTCTAACAGATCCCCTTACCTGACTCTGACTATTAACTATACACAACACAACTGGCTACAGTTTACCATTCGGGCACATAGCCAAGATACCAAGCTTCACACAAAGACAGCAGAATCAGGGCATTGCGGAGCAGCTAATTACAAGAGCACAGATAAAGTATAGCTCTCCCAGCTCGCTATCAATAATGTAGAGTGCCGCTATCCACAGCCTGGGCCAGCTAGACAGATTCAGGACATCCACTGTAGCCTTTGTCAAAAACAGCCTCTATGCCCCTCTCTTGCTTTCTCTCTTCCTAACTGTCAGTTTCTTCTCTTTCTCTTGTGAAATTGTCTTTGGGGGTCCTGAGTCCACTCCTACGGCTCCAAAGTGATCTTTAGGTCTCAAGTGAGCTTTGGCTAGAGAAACAGTCAGATTTGTTTGGAATGTTAGCTATATTATTCTGATAAATAATTCATGTAATAACCCTTTTGAACAGACTTAGAGTTAAGGATTCTGTAAATCATTAATATTCATCTATACTGGCTCTATTAGGGTTATTATTAATGATTTCTTGTATTTCAATTTTCAATCCCTTGCATTCTTAAAAAAGAACTTGCAATGCATGCTCATTGGAAAAATGTGCCTGTGGTGACATTTCTGAAAACTATTGTGTTCCTTCTTGAAAACACTTTCAAAGTAAAATGTCCAGTGGTTGGCACTAAAAGCCTGTTGATGAACGGTAATGAAATGTCCAAAGAGTGGTGCTAAAAGCTTAAAGCTCTATTGTGTTTAAAAAAATAACATTCCACATACACTAAATGATAGCTTGAACCTAATCGATAATGTTAAATAAGCAAACATGAGCTAAAAACACATTTTCTGAAGCAACCATAACTTTTTAGATCAATTCTTTGAGCTCTTTTATCATGACTCGTACCAAAATGCTTTGCATTGCAGGTGAAGTGTTGTACCAGGTGCGCTACTGAGCAGGTTTACTACATCAGAAAAGCCATACATAGGAAGCTGGTTATGTGATGCAAATGTCAAAATGTATTATTTAAAAATCATGCAATATGATAAAGTGTTTTGAGCACATAACTTAGTATTGTGCAAATCTTTATTAATCAGGAATCAGCCCTGTAATCATAATTTGTGTGCAGAAATGTGAATCTTAAAATTTTATAAAAGCACTTCATTTAATAAACATCACATTTTTATTTTAAAACTTGTGTATTATTTGAGATGTCATTTTAGTCATTGGAACAAAGTTGTAAAACTTGATATAACTTGTGGTAAGTCTCATGACCATTGCTATTTTAACATCTAAAAATTGGCTCCATTCACTTTCATTGTAAATGCCTCACTAAAACCTATATTATTTTTCTTTTTAAAGAAATTGAGGGACGACATGAATATCAACTGAGCCTAACTTGCACAGAATCCAGAATATTATTTTAAGGTAGTTCAGCCTGCAGTCTATTTTGTATTTTACATGTATGGCACTACACAAAACAGACAGCGCTAGCTTGCACGTGACTAAACAACAGTCTTGGCACACATACACACAATTTCATTTTCATTTTAATCATGTATTTGGCTCTGCTTGCTGTATGAGCCCAGACTAATGAAATGAGTCTGTGTGTCTACGGAGAGGTCAGTGGGTACATGAGGGCGTAATTGATGTCTGCGCACGAGAAAGAGAGAGAGAGCGAGACGGAGAGAGAAAGAGGCCTGTGAGTATAAGGGTGAGTTATTGATGTCTTTGTGACTAGTTGTCATGTTTAGGTCACTTTGGCGTAAGTACCTACTAAATATTCAGCATCTGGCTCAAGGGCAAAGGAAACAGATCATAGGACAGGCAGCAGGATAGGACACTGAGTGGAGGGAAGAGGACAGAAATGGAAAGGAGAAAAAGGAATGGAAAAACAAAGGGACAATCCATCAAGAGCCTCTTTTATCATTGCAGATTTGGAGTTAGATAGGAAAAGTACAGGGAATTTACCAAAACAAAACTCACTGGGCAGATCCCATCAGTCTCTGAAAATCCCAACCTCAAAGCACAAACTCTGTAACTAGTGCCACTGGATACTCTAAACATATGTCCACAATAAAGAAAAGGAAAAATCTAGTTTAAAACACATATGCCAAGTTTTTAGAAATGTATTTGTTGGTTTCATATGGTTTTGAAAAAACTTTTGTACCATTTTTTGAGAAGTTTAAATTTAAATTGTCATGTGGTGTAACCACCAAGTTAAAAAAAAAAAGAAAAAAGAAAAAAAAATTATATATATAATTTTGGTTGCTTCACATGCCTTTGATTTGGCGAACAAAGCTTTTTAAGATATTAATAATCTCTAAAGGAGATTTGTTCTTTCTTAGAAATAATAATTTCTAAAATTCTTAAGTTACTCATATTTTTTCTTCATTACGATTTCAGGACAGCTTTGCGACTTTATTCCAACAAAAAAGAAAAAAGAAAAAAAAGAGGAGTATGGAAGTATAGTTTGAAGTACAGAAGTCATTGTATGTATACATTTTTAGATTATATATGTTTTTTTTTTTTTTACATTTATTTTTAATAAATGGATGGAATACTTTTTTTTTAGTCATATCATTGGCCTTTAAGTCACATACACAAAATGTACTGTATGAATTATTTTACTAAATAACAAAATATCAAGCCAAGTGGCATATTGGTTTAATAAATGCCAGTCCCTTTCTCAACCATTTTTTTTGTGATAACTTGTAACCAAATTATCTCAATAATCCTATCTATCCAGATCGTTTAATGGGCCAGTGTATGTTCTTCAGTTCCAAAAGGGTCATTTCTATGTGCATTTTTAGTGTAAATCTACAGTGCATGACCATGGATGCAAGGATGTTTAGGCATATGGTTGTATGTCTAATCTGATGTAAGAACTGCAGGGTTGTGATCAGGTGACATCATCACGCTGTGACTCATCAGAGCCACACTAATGCAGCTCCTCTGCTGAAGTCATCAGCCTGCAGCATCCGATCGAACTGATCCTAGATCTGCTTTAAAGTGGCGTGATCAACCTGCTGTGAGTCATGAAGGGACACCATCACCCATCTGCCAGGAATTAAAAGCAGCATTACCGCTGCTGCCTTTCAGAAGCGTAAAGAAAGAAGGAATGCGAGCAGATTGCTGAGCTTGCTGATTGTAAGCCTGGGCTACTTGTCAATTAAACCATGCCCAGCTTTGACAGCAAAGCTATTCATTTAGCACTCAGATAAAACAAGCCACACATACACTCAACAACACACAATCGCACACATTTCTACATCCTGAACAGATGCTTTTTGTTTATTTCATTTCTTAAAGGGCTCATATCATGTGGAATTAAGTTTTGCTTGATCTTTTGAGGGGAATTAGCTTAATGCTCAACAAAGCCATTTTGTTGACTGAGACAAATTTTATGGACACCATGACTTCTGATGTAGTAGCCTAAACATTTCCATGTTTGTGTTTTCACTTAGCCTTTGATTAGCAAGCTGTTAGCTTAACCTAATAGCTTAAAGGGGTCATATGATGGGATTTCAAGTTTTCCTTTCTCTTTGGAGTGTTACGAGCTGTTTGTGCATAGATAAGATCCCTGAAGTTGCAAAGACTAAAGTCTCAAAACCAAAGAGATATTCTTTATCAAAGTTAAGACTCTGCCACGCCCCCCTAAAACGGCTCATTCAAACACACCCCCACGTGTCTATGTCACGGTGTGGGAAGATTTGCATAACACTGCCCAAACGTATAAGCAATGAAAGAAGGTGGAACTATTATTCTTGCTGTAGTATTGTTGCTGCCGCCGGCGCCATGCTGTGGAGACGCTGTGTGTTTCGTTGTGAAAGCGAAAGTACTTTGTTTGGGCTTCCAAATGAGTACACAACTAGAAATCAGTGGTTATGTTGTATTTACAACACTGTTCCAGAACAGTTCAACCCAAATATTAGAGTGTGTGCAGCGCATTTTATGGAGGACTATTTCCTGAACCTGGAAGAGTAGCCTATAATGCTGGCGTGCACAAAGGCTGTTTCTATAAAGTGGGGCAATACCAACTTTGCAAGGACAGTCTGGCGCTTCTGACTCACAGCCTGTAAGTATGTTTCTGCTACTGACTATTCAAACGCGAGTTTTGAGCTGTGTAGAGTTCGTCGTTTCTCCGATCACGAATGCAGACATGGTAATGTTTACGTGGTGCGATGCAGATAATTACTGATTATAAGTCATTATAATCAGTAATTATCTCCCCACTGGATGCAACAAATGCCTCGTTTATAGTGGGTTTTATTGTTTTAGTCTTGTCGTGCCGGGACAGAGCATCATAACACGGTAAGGGGCGTAACATTTCCGTTACACGCTTGAGATATTCAGCCAATCACAATGCACTGGATTGCTGGCCAATCAGAGCACGCCTCGCTTCACAGAACGATGAGCTTTGTGACAATCGACGCGTTTCAGAAAGGCGGGGCATAGAGGAGCAACAATAATGTACATAAACACATTGCATTACACCAAATACACAAAATAATGTTCTTTTTAAGCAACATCATATGACCCCTTTAAGCTTTTTTGAATTGCTAGATCAAGATATCTTGATAACTGGTTAAGTTTTTGATAAGAAATTGAGGGGGAGGGGTTAATTTAATTTGAATTTTTAAAAAGAAGTACACTTAAGGTCATTGCACACTGAGTCCAAAATTTTTGTATGCGTTTTTTCGTGTTTTTTTCCAAATTCGTCATCCTTTCCTATCAAAATGTTTGCTATGGACGCGAAAACGCAGAAAATCAAACCTGATCTGATTTTTTTTATGACGGACGAAAGTTTCGGAGGCAGTGTGTAAACGTGATTGACACAAGGTGAGGTCGTATTTATTTTTAACGTGCAAAAATTTCAGACGAGAATTTCAGACTGCAAAGACCTTTACTTTAAAAAGCATACTTTAAAAAAATAATACTTATTATGGAAACATAAAATACTTTAGTATGAACCGAATGTAATGCTTTCAGACACTTAACTGCATGTTTTTTTACAATTAAATTAAAATATATTATAGTTTCATTTTTTCACATTAGGAGTGCTTTTTTGACCCATTTAAGTAGGACATAAGTACATTTTTATGTGCAATTTCATAATTAATTTTATTGTAATATTGTTAAAGTTCACTGCCAAATGTACTGACAAGCATGCATAGTAAACTAAATTATGCTTTAATGCCATTTCTAAATAACAATGTAACTGAAACCTATATGACATTTATATAAATATATATTTTGTAATTTAACATTTGTAACGATGAAGTTGCAATTTAGTATATAAAATATATTAATTTTAAAAGTAATACCAAATAACACAGAACAGTTCAAATTGTAATCAAGTACTTTACTACAGTATGTTAGCCAATGCATCAAAATAAGTGCACAACAAAAAATTATTGAAACCCCATGATTTAAAATGTGCTTTAAATTAAATCTTTTAATTTGGCATTATTAAAACTACACTTTAAAAGTTTACTTAAATTTTTAAGAAACATAGTCATGAAAGTCTATTCTGTTTAAGAGCCTACATTTAAGTAGCATATTATTTCATTAATATTATATTATCTGCAAGTACAGTTTTTTAAAAGTATACTTCTAAAATTTGAAGTACACTAAAAGTGTACATTCAAGACAATCAAGCACACTTCTTTTTCACAAGGGTCTGATTTACACCCTCCCCCACCTTTACTACGTCTTTTCCCTAACAAGACTCCTTTACAATGTGTTCCTGTTTGCAGGCTATCAGTCAGAGCTGCTCACACATACAATCATTTTATCTAGTTTCTGGTCCCCTGGCAGAATCTCTGAGGGTCGGGACACATCCCCTCGCTTCCTTTCCTTACTATCTGCTCCCTCACCTTTCACCTTTCCCACAATCCTCACACCCTTCATCTGCAGGAGCCGAAAAGATTCACATAGATTCCAAAAATGTGTTTCTAACATCTTTTACAGCCTAATCTGGAACTTAAAGCAACAGTTCATCAAACTGTGTCATTATTTACTCACAGTAGTGTCATCCCAAAGTGAACTTCCCTTTTAACTTTTCACCTTCACTTTTAGATATAGTTATTTGACTGTGTATAAAGCAATATTTTGTTTGAGAGCGAAATGCAGAACAATAATCAATTTGTTAGCCAAATGATGAATCAAATACCACAAGCACACAAACAAGTGCAAGTGTATGCATTAAGGAAACAAAGAAATGCAGTCATTTATGCAAAAACCACAAGAGAGTGAAGTCTTTGAGACACTTTCAGTTGGCACACTGCCTGGCTGCAACGTGACGGAAGGCAGAAGATATGGGTTTCTGTCTTCATCACACTGCCTCTCACTGACTGTTTAGCATTATGCAGCTGCTTCATGTTATTGACAGTGAGTGATTGAGTGTGTGTGTGAGAGAAACACTGACAGAGGATGAGAGATGAGTGTGAATTATGGTCTGGCTGAGTAGCAGGTATGTTTATTTTAAAAGGGCGGATTACATGCAACAAGTTCACACTAAGCATACAGCTCCTTTGCATAGCGACGGCTTCATAACCTCATGCACAGGTGTCTCCAGCACAACTAGCGCAAGCTACTAACTGTCAGCTATCGTAAAAATGTTTAAAACACTGTTTTAAAAAGCATTTTATGATACGTGAATCTCAAATAATGAATAATGACAGTGTTTGTGTTTTCTTGATGCATTCTGTGATTGTGGTACAGTTTGAAGTGCTTGAGTAACCTACTGTTGCTTGTTTAACACTTCTTAACAGTGTTGATTTAACGTTGTTTGAAAATACCTGACATTTATGCTTACGGATTTGAAAAGCCTTTTATAAGCTACTTATCATTTACTCACCCTCATGTCGTGCCAAACACAATACCTTCACTTATCTTCGAAGCATAAATGAAGATATTTTTAATGACACTATAGTGAGAAAATTCAAAAGAGTTCATAAAGTAATCATAAAAGAAATTTTCAGAAGAGATATATGTCATATGCTTTATACTGTATTTGTTGCGCTTCAAGCAAGCATGTTTTCTGTTTACCATATCTGATGTGCTCTCTCTATATACATACATACAGTACATATATGTGCACTGATCAATGTTTCTATGTTAATAAAAGCCTAAGTTAAATCTATACATCAATTGTTTCTCTTTAGGAGATTTGAATTGAACCACTTGATTTACTCGATTACTTTAACAATGTCTTTAACTTTTTGAAGTGTCAAAGTTTGATGAAATGGAGGGACAGAAATCTTTTTGATTTCATTACAAATATCTTCATTTGTTTGTCTAAGATGAATGAAAGTCTTATGGGTTTTGAACGACATGAGGGTGAGTAAATAAATGAGAGAATTTTTGGTAAACTATCCTTTTAAGGCCAACATTTTGTTTAGACTTCCTTTAGGTATGTTCCACCTTGAAGGGGACATCGGATCCAAAATTCACTTTTACATGGTGTTTGCATATACATGTGTCTTAGCAGTGTGTGGAGACAACCACCCTATAATGATAAAAATCCATTTACCCCCCCCCCCCCCAAAAAAAAACCCTAAACAGTCTCAATTATCAAGCTGATTTAATTTTCTGAGCAGTGTGACTTCATACTGCTGATGGACTGTCCGGTATTAGCATATCTCCGCCCTCGGCCAGTTGTACAGAATACACAAAAAAAAAAAAAAAAGGAAGAGGGAGGTGGGGTGAGCAGTAGCTCATTACCATTTAAAGAGACATGCACCGAAACACATCACTGTGAACAGAGCTGTTTTTGACAAAGTAAAAGGGAATTTTAACCATTAAGGAATTTTAAGCAAAGTATGTCGCAGACATAGAAATTATCCTTAATATTTTATGTAATATGTGAAATGTAATTTATATTGACTTTTGTAGATATATAACAGCTTTTCTTAACCAGTTAGAACTGTTAGCATACTAACTGAGAGCTAAATGAAAACAAAGAAAGATAACTGTTTAATTTGACCATTTAAGCCTTGTAATATAATGTAATATGTGACTATCTATCTATCTATCTATCTATATATAATGTAAAAACAATGTGTCATATGTGTCAAGTATGAATACACATGGTTTTGTATGTATCCATATAACATCGGCAAATGTCTTCAGTGTCTTCAAATGATTCATGAATGCCTGGAAAATGTCATAGTATCCCAATGAAGTTGGAATTACTGTGTAGGTTGAAAGAAAAACTGTCAAAATATGTTGAGTTGGCTCTGTCTTATTTTAGTACCAAAAACTGTTTATGTGTTTAGTACTTTGAGACTCATATAAAAACACCTTCAGTGCTCAGAAGCTAATTTACATATTTAGTGCATTAACCTGTTTTTCTTCATGTCTCACATGAAAAAATATAACATTTTAGATGAGCAAGTGGAACTTTTCTCTTGTAAGAGGCCATTGACAAGTTAGCAACATATATGAAGCGTTTGACGGGAGGAGAGAATATTTTGGGGGGTGGCATGCGGGTCGGGACTATACCTAACCCCTCTCCTTCACCTCAGACTCAGACGGACCAAAGCGCTGGGGGTTGAAGAGTCTGGAAATTATGCATTTTGTGACATGCAAACAGGATCTGCTTTGACATTCCTGACAGACATTAACCAGACTTTGCTCTCCTTCACAGGGCTATCATTCAAACTCTCTTTTCATTTGTCCATACAGCTCTCTATTTGATTTGTAAACTCAAAGCATTCTCTGATAAATTTACACCTAAAGGACTCCTGCAACCAAAAATGAAAGACCTGTCATCATTTTACTCATCCTCATGCCCTTCCAAACCTGTATGACCTTCTTTCATCTGTGAAAAACAAAACGAGAAATTCTGAAGAATGTTCACGCTGCTCTCTTCTCTGTGACAGGGCTGTAAAGAAAAAGATAAACTGCATAATAAAAGTAGTCTATACTACTAATGCGCGAGTCATCTGAAACCATTCAATGTGACAAACAGACTGAATTATTTATATATTATGGTTCACATTATATGATGTTGTATTTGATGACCATTTATTGGAGTTTTTCATTTTAAAAACATGTAAAATTTGGTCAGTGTTATACAGCCATATGCAAACATTTTTATTTACATCAATGGCAAAAAAACACGATCCGGCCCGACAAATCACATCAAATACTCTAGCAGACATAAACATACACCTCACTAATAGCCGAGGAAAACATTTGCCCCTTCCTCCCTGATGAACTGGGAAAACAACATACAAAAACAGAGGAGAGACCAGAGGCGGAGAGACCCGTAGAAGTCCTGTTCAAATTTCCAGTGCCTCAGGACATCCAGCATCAGAGTGACACACTATATATGTGTGTGTGTGTGTAACACTGTAGTGAGAAACACTCCTGCTTTCCGGAGATGCAGCTATTTTCATACCTGACAGTAATGACAAGATTCAACAAGTTGAAGAGTACACCAAGAACCTGGTGAAATATGTGTGTTTGTGTACAGTGGATGGAGTTTTGGACTTAATTTTGCTCACGCACAAGGGGTCAGTGAGTTTAAGTGCACCTTTCAATATAATTGCAATGTGTATACAGCATATATATGTGATGTTCATGTGCAGGCCTGGCCCCTAAGATAAATATTGGCCTTTTCTGACAGGCCCAAACAGTGAACCGACCCACAGTAAGATCATATCTCCTTGTTTGTGAGAAGATCCTTTTGCTAATTATGAAAGTGCTGCAGGCTTTAATCAGCATAATACCTCAGTTGTTATTCCAGCAATTTTAAGTGTCTCACTTTACTTATGTTTGTCTCTAAATCCCATCTCTCCTTCCTTAATTCTGTCCCTTCTCATCATCTCAATCTACACTTTTCTCTTCTTTAGTTCCTCTTTTCTAACTTCCCTTTTCCTTTTGTCCTCCTCTTTTGGTAAAGGGACTTTTGCCATTTCATTGTTAGTAAAAGTAAGAAAGTGGAATGAGGTTATAGTTTAAAATACATACTATTTTTAAATCCATCCACAACTATAATTTTTTATTTTTTTTGAAAATGAAAAAATGAAAAGAAAGGAGAAGAAGAAAAAGTTAACAATTACTGGGAAAAACTGTCTTAAAATAAATGTTTATTTATATAATTTATTAAATGAATTGATAATGCTTAATATTTTTGTGGAAACCATGATATTTTTTCAGGATTCTGTGATGAATAGAATAGACTTACTTAAAAATTGTATTAAATTTAGTGCTGTCAAATGATTAATCGCGATTAATCGCATTCAAAATAAAAGTTGTTGTTTATATAATATACGTGTTCTGCGTATATTTATTACGTATATATAAATAGACACACATGCATGTATATATTAAAGAAAAATATGTTATGTTTGTACATTAAATATATTTATATATAAATTAAATTATATGAATATAAATATATGCATGTAAATACATGTAAATATGTTCTAAATATATGCTGTATGTGTGTGTATTTATGTATACATAATAAATATACACAGTGTACACACATATATTATGTAAACAAAAACTTTTATTTTGGATGCGATTAATCGCGATTAATCGTTTGACAGCACTAATTAAATTTAATTTGAATAATACCGGTCTTTAAATGCAAGATATTTAAAGTGTACCTGAAGTAACCTTGCAATAGTTCCACTTTAGTGCAATCAAATATACTTCAGTATATCTTTACTTAGACTTCAGCACTACTTCTGCACAATTAAAGTGCCTTAAGTCCAAAATGAGTTGTTCCAATTTAGCAGACTTTAAGTATATCAGTTTACTAAAGTACAATTGCAAGGCATTTTTATTAAGTACAAAAATATGTAAATGTATAGATAGATAGATAGATAAAATTTTAGCATTATATATATATTTAGAGTACCACATTGTTAGCTTAGCAACATGTTAATCTCAAACTCTGTTGTAGTCGAGCTTCCCTTGTGCTTCACTTGAGTGCTGTTTACTGTGCACTATGTTTACTGGGATAAACACTGTGTGTGAAAAGTGTGTTTAGGTGCTGACTACAGGGTATGAACTACAGAGTGTGGGCGGCCACACCTGCTGGAAGTCGCACTGTAATGATGAATTTGTGTAAATCTGTGCACTGCCTGACTGGAGACGCACCCAGTCGTCTTTTTGCATATCATTTGTGACAGGGTGTGTGGATGAAGGAGCCATTGCAATCCATCATGTGCTGTGGTATTAAAAAGCCTGTGGAAATGAAGCCACCTCAGGGGTTTATGTGTTTTAAAAGTCGAGGCAGTTAAAGCAGCATGTCACTTTATGTGCTGACTACAGAATTCCTCCTTCAACTGTAACATATTCTCTGATATTCTGACTGTGAAAAAGCTTGAGGGTTGTTTGCGGTGTTATATAGCACATATAGCATGTGTGTGTGAAATAGAAAGAGAGAGGCAGATTGTCAAGGTAAGGGTCAGCCTCAGGGAAATTCCCTGCTGAAGTTCTTGTGAAATAGTCTAGATGGGTTATTTATTAGCTACTCTGGAATTTTACAAAGCAACTTCATGGAAGACTAATGACTTGACTTGACTACGTGTGTGTGTGTGTGTGTGTGTGTGTGTGTGGATTGGGTTCAAAGCTGCGACCCAGAGCAACACTCTAAACAAACCTGGTTAGTTTCAGTGGACTGCAGGGAAAGGTCATTTTTTAGTTCCAGGCAGTGGTGATTGCTTTAAAAGAAGCAAGATTTCCCCTAAAATGTCATCAGAAATTATACCTATCTATGTACAAATAATCTAAATACACTGGAGTTCAATGTTTGGGATTTCAAATTCACTTTAATTCCACTTTGATTCAGATTGTTATGCTGATAATATTGTTTGTGGGAATATATGTGTATGATTCACTGAACACATGGCCCAGTGCTGTGCATCACTAGGAGTCTATGGCAGATACCTGTACCATTTTAATGGAGCAAAGATTGATGTTCATTGGACAAGAGTCTATAAACATGTCATTTGGAGTCCCACACAGATGCCCAGATGCTTCACTGGCAGTCTTTAAGAGTATAGTGAGTCCTGTTTTTATTAGAAAAAACATTTGACTTGTTTACTAGACAGTGTGCTTTCAATCAATTTGGCCCATTTAGAAGACAGACTTATCTGTATGTTGACTGGAGGATCTTTGAAGTGGGTGGGACTTTGTAACAAAAGGTCAGAAATGAAAACTTATAACAATTAAGATAAAAAGTTAATCATTCTTTAAAAAAAAAAAAAAAAAAAAAAAAAGTTGATTAAATATTGTTTAAAGATGGCATGAAACTCATTCTATCTGTTGCATGTATGTTGCCACCTAAACATTAGAAATCCACCTAAACTTTATTTAATAATACTTTAGTTAGTATTCAAATGTGACTGCAATGCAACTTTGTCTTGTGGTTAAAAAATAGTTGACTTCATCTCTTTCTGTTTTGAAACCCATTATCATTAAGATTCTAATCAGACTTGTATGGAAGCAGGTTTCTCCATAGAAATAAATAAATAAACAGGCAATTGTGACTTTATCTTACAATTAGGACTTTTCTGAGAAAACACATACATCTTTTTTATTTCTCACAATTCTGAGTGAGAAATTTCGCATTTCTGAATTTTCCCTCAGAATTCTGATTTTACATCTCACAATTTCTTCTTTTTTTTTTGCCATAAACAAACAAACACACAAACAAACATATAAATAAATGCACCATTTTATCTCACAATTCTGACTTTTTCTTCTCACAATTGCCAGTTTATATCTTATAGTTCAGAATTTTCTTTCAGAATTGCAATTCTGAGTTTATATCGCACAATTCTGACTTTTGAAGAATTGCAAGATTCATTTTTTGTCCCATTGTGGAAATAAGCTTCCATGGACTATCATGCAGAATGATAAATGGACAAGACATTCCATAGACTTACAATAAAGGATTTGCCCAAGCCATACCAGGTTCACATGCATGACCAAAATAACGCACCCCTGGTTGACAGCAGTTAATGCACAATCACCATTTTAGATCGACTAATTGTTAAACTGCAAGATTTCCTATCGAACTGAAAGCATAAATCTAATCTATGCGCTGGCGGTTTCTTTTCAGAGCAAAATGGAAAACTGTGACATTTCATTCACTGATGTGCTTTCCACTGCAGTGCATATACTTACATGTACTTGCCAGTAACCCACCAAAATAAAAGCCTGCTGATTTTAGATTTGAAACTGATTCAGTGAATCAAAATTCAACAGAATTATCAGACAGTTAAATGTGGGTTCTTTTGACTTTGACTAGTAAACACCTAGCAACATCTTAGCAACTACTTGAACACTTTAGCAACACCCTGGCAACCACCCACGACAACCAAGAATCAAAGTAGTGAGTTTTGCACATATTTTAATCAGAAAATATCAAAATATAGCTATCTTAAGTAAACCTCCACATCTTCTCCCCATTCTAGACGCACACAGAACGGCTGGCTGCGCTAACAATTAAACAGACCCTCACAGAAAGCCCCAGAGAAAAAGACAAAGAGAGAGAGAAAAAGAGAACAGGAACTTCACAGTTTTCCTGAAACTCAGAGACAGCCTGGAAAAACACACACACACACACACACACACACACACACACTTTCTGAGGACCTTCGTTTAGAGAGATACTGAGATATATGGAGCCTGAGAAAAATCAAGTGAAACTGTCTGTTATCTGTTTCTCACGCACACAGGTGTTTCCAAAAGGCTTTGAGAATGTTTCTTTGAAGCTAAATACAAGTAAAAGGAGGAGCAGATAAGGGAAATATTTCAACACACAGTTTCTAGTCTATCTGGTTAGATTCTAGGAATGTGCAAATGAGCTTGTGAGTGTGGGTGTGTTTAATTACACATACTTTTAAATAGACATCTGTAATGCACAGTAAATTGCTTTAAATAACTGTCAAAATACGAAA
This sequence comes from Tor tambroides, assembly GCA_021397915.2. Taxonomy (NCBI): domain Eukaryota; kingdom Metazoa; phylum Chordata; class Actinopteri; order Cypriniformes; family Cyprinidae; genus Tor; species Tor tambroides. The sequence continues at coordinate 154,121 of JAFVLL020029080.1, read as the reverse complement.
TGCATAAGTGTAATGTGTAGATATAGTTTGGGGATAAATTGGAAACTGGAAAATAAATCCATACATTATACTTTTGTAAAGAAATTACTGTTATTCAGCAAGACACATTCAACTGATATATTGAAATGTGATAACCATTTCTGTTAATAAATTCTGTTATTTTGAACTTTATATTCAACAAAAAGTCCATAAAACAGTTTTTATATTATTCAGCAGCAGAACTGTTCAACACTGATAATAATACGAAATGTTTCTTGAGCAGCAAAACATCATATTAGAATGATTTCTGATCATGTGACACTGAAGACTGGAGTGGTGATGCTGAATATTTAGTTTGTATCACAGCAATGAATTACATTTTAAAATATATTCCAATAAAATATATTAAAATGTATGTTTTTGATCCAATAAACGCAGCCTTGGTGAACATAAGAGACTTAGTGTAGTTTACAAGTGCATGTGCATGTTTGAGGTGAAAGAGGTTGTGTTTACGAAAATGATAAGGACATCAGCCACAGTGTGTGTGTATGACCTCATCATTTGGCCTGTGAAAAGCAATAAAAGGGAAAAACCCACAGTTCACACGCATAAATAAAACCAAACTCTTATACTTCTGCAAATCAACAAACATGCAGCTACAGCATGTGTATATGTATGTGTGTGTGTGTGTGTGTGTGCATGATAGATAGATAGATATAGATTATTTTCTATAGATATAGAAAATGACACATACATATAAATATACATATTTGTCAGATCCAAGTTAGATCCAGAAAGATAACACATGTTATTCTGAGAATGAGCAGACATCTTGAATCAGGAGTAGATGTCATGATGCTGCTTCCTCCTCTCCTTTTCTCTCTCTTTCACTCCTCTCCACCTTTTGGATGACTCTGACGTGTTGTGTAAAGTCAAACCACGAGAGCAGAAGTCTGGCAGATACAAAAACACACACAAATCAAAGTGGAAAATCCCACATAAATCTCCAGATTTCATTTCTTGGCTGAGCCCAAACACATCCACATCCCACACACACACACACACACACACACACACATGATCTGGGAATGAGGTAGAGAGAGAGGAGCTCCTTTATCATCTGTTTAATGTCATTCTCTCATATAATTGATCAATCTCAAACTAATCAAACACAGACGATGAAGGGAAGTGCACTGTATGTGTGTCTTTATGAGTGTGAGTCGATGTGTTCAGTATAAATATATGGAACAGAACAACTACTTGATCTTGTTAGAGTCTTTTTTTTTAAATGGATACAATTTTTATTTATTTATTTATTTATTTTTTATTGTTTGTTTGTTGTTTTTTATTTTAAGGTACTGCAAAGAATACATGGTACTTTTTTTTTGTAATAAATACCATTAAACTGTTTGACTATCACATTGTACACCACAGTACTGTAACATAATTCTATGCTATTACCATTCTGTTAGATATGGTATAAACACAATAATACTTGTACCGTGGTACCTTTTAGTAAGGTACACCATCTTACTGTTTGGTACTTCAAAGAATACAATAATAAAAACATGGTAATACCACAGTACATACACAACAGTACTGCATGGCACTTAAAATAATACCATGATATTACCATAGTCTTCTTTAAGGTTTACCATGGTATTGTTTGATTGCCATATTCAATCACAATGGTAATTTAAGGTACTTCAAAGAATACCATAGGTATTTATATCATGCTACACTTGGTAAACACACACACACACACACACACACACACACACACACACACACACACACACACACACACATATATATATATATATATATATATATATATATATATATATATATATATATATGTGTATGTATGAATGTATAAAACTGTCTGATTACCATAAGGTACCTAAAATAATACTATGGTCGATATTGTTTAATAACACCATGTACACCATGTTACTGTATGGTACATCAAACAATATCATGGTACTGCCATTCTGTTAAATATGGTAAAAACATGATGATATCATAGTACTTTTTCCTCAGAAGCATATACTACAATTAAAAAAATGCCATGCTCATACCATATTTTTAGATCCTATTTTAAAATGGATACCATGGCATTTTAAGGTAGCCTACTTCAAAAAATACTTTGGTATTACTATCATACCTGACATGGGAAAAATATAGCAATATCAGAGTACTTTTTATAATGGATACCATGAAACTGTTTGATTATCATATTTGTACACCATGGTACACTCTCAGATAAAAAGGTCCAAAAGTTGTCACTGGGGTGGTATCTTTTCAAAAGTGTACCATTTACAGTACGTACTAATACATACACTTTAGGTACAAATATGAACATTTGCAGTACTAAAAAGCACTCCTTGTGGGTAAATAAGGTACAAAGGTGTACTTTTTGAAAAGGTAACACCTTAGTGACAACTTTTGGACCTTTTTTTCTGCGAGTGTACGGTAAAGTACTTCACAGAATGACCATGTATTACCATCACGGAAGTGTCCAAATGAAAGCGTCCATCACCGAATGTTTTCCATGGGATATTTTTATGGTAATAACATGGTGCTTTTATGTAATTTTGTTAGGGAATGTTGGCTGGGAGATTTGATTGGCAGCTGAGTTTCTCATAAACTCTGTCCAGTGTTTAGGATCTTGGAAAACAAAGGCCATGCAGCTGTAGAGGCATTTCCTCAGCAAACACCTGCGAGCAGCCACAGGCTGACAACATCCTTTCGCAGAAAACACGGAGAACAGCCCTCTCCCTCCCTCGCTCCGCTCTCATCACCTCTCACAATGATGTTTTCCAAACTTGAGCGAGACTCCAACTGAAACAGCCCTTGTTCGGCTCGCAGGGTTGTGCCTTTGTTTATATTTTGAACGTGTCTTAGCAACAGCGCTGTTTTTGCTTACAGATCCCCACCGCCCCTGGGCTGGGCGACCCGCAGGCACTTTCTCTCTCTCTCTCGCACGCTCTCTCTCTCTGACACATATGCTCCACATTCACATAAAGGCAGTACATGAAAAATCTTAGAGGAACGGAAAGGAAAAAAACATGATAGCGCATTTGATTGCACGTGCAGGAAAAATGTGACTCTGAAAAAACAGAGAATGACAGTGGAGCGAGATATAAAGAGTTTATGGTTGCAGTGTAAAAGGCTTGCAGTGGTTCTGGTTTATTTGCCAGGTTCCATTCCTCCAGGGTTCACGGTGCTGGCAGAAGTTTGAGAATGAAGCCCCGCTCTCTCTCTACTCATTCACACTCATTTCAGAGCCCCTCACTGGGTTCAGCGCGAGTCCAGTGGATTATGAAAACAATAGTGGTACTCATTTTGACATCGCAGTGCAGTTAGCACGGAGATGTATCCTTGAGTAAGCTGATTGATTTAATAATGAAACGATTGGAGGACAATAAAGCTGTCTGCTCACTTCTCAAACTGTCTTTCTCCTGAGGTCAGCGGGTTTTCCAGACTGCTCCCCATCTGTACTCCAGTGCTGCTCTGTTGGTGTGATTTATTTAGTCTCTGTTACCAGTTTTTCAGTTCCAAGGCCTCCTTTTTTTCCAGTATCTTGTTCTCATCTTCTTGCTGTCTTGCTGTATACCATGAACATATGTATAAGTTGTCTTCTTATCTGATTGGACACAGCACTCCAAAAGTGCTGATATTTCTTGTAACTGGGACTTTTTACCGATTGTATGTTCTGTATGTTGTTACGTGACACACATATATATATATATATATATATATATATATATATATATACACATATTCACACACACACACACACACACACACACATACACACATACACATATATATATATATATATATATTAGCTTAACTTAACTAGCTTAACTTGTTTGACCAGCTTCATCAGAAATAATTTAGATAATAAAGATAAGCTAAGAATAAAATATAATGATACCAATAAAGTATATTACATTGCGGTGCATATTTATGATTAATAAATAAACCAGCTTAACCCAGCTGGGAATTCCAGCTTGTAGTTGTGTTTTGGAACATGGCAGCTGTTTTCTAGCTGGTTGGTCTAGCAATACTGTTTGGGATTGCACGGTAGCTGATTAACCAGAAGCTTGTACTAACTTGGATTTTATACAGTATATACTATTTACAGAAACTAGCAGCCCAATCTCACGGCAATTCGTACATATTTTACGAGGTCACTCATACAAATTCATACAATTTTTGCCAAATCGTACGTATTTTACAAGTTGCACAATATGTACGAATGACCTACACCTAACCCCGCCCCTAAACCTACCCGTCACTGGCGTTTAGACAAATCGTACGAGTGAGGTCATACGAATTTGTACGAATTAGCCACCTCATAAAATATGTACGAATTGGTCGTGAGATAGCGTTGAAACTAGTGCTGCCATAGTGGCAGGTGAGATAATAACAGGAACAGTCTGTGTGTGGTATCCAATAAAAGAAAAAGGAAAAAAAAATAATTTGTATTTTCTGTCCCTCTTTGCATACTATTTGCATGCACAGAAATGGGCCTGTAAGCAAATGCAAACAGCATAAGATACAGGCCTAGTCAACTGTGGTGACACTGAATGCAACCTGAGGGACCTTTTGAAGCTCTGATAAAGACGGACAGAAAGGGGAAAAGGCAAAAAGTGGCACACTGCCAAATCTCTCACAATGTGAGAAACAATGAAATGTGAATGTACATGTTGATGTTTGACTTAGTGACATGACATCTATACACAAACTAGCTACCGTGCTAACACTGTATTATGTCAAGTATCTGCTCGAAACAAAAGAAAAGAAAACCTGACAAGAGTACAAACAATCATTGGAAAGAAAACCCCTACTATGAAGAGCTCTGTACAAATAAACATCCAAGCTAGACTCCAAAACTCCAGGCCCTTCTGTCTTTCCACTCTTACAGAAAAGATTCCTTCCTTCACGAGCCTTTTCCTCAGTCTCCGGCTGGTTTTGGAAAGAGAGGACCGCACGCACACGTGAGTTCAGCCTCATTCTGCAGTGCTGTCTGCATTCTCTGGGCTCAGCACTGTAAACAGTGGCACATCCCCAACTGCATTTTCCATTTTAACATGGCAGAGAGTCGTGACACGCTTCTGCTGGTTTCTCAAGGTTTATATTGTTTTATCCTGAGTCACTGAGCACGGCTGCAGACCGGAATTTGCTGTTGCTGTTCAGAGGATCCTCAGTGACACCAAGGATGAAGATTTTGTTAGGGTGACCTGGATTTCTTAAGTCAAACAAGGACACATTGGGTGGGGAATATTAACCAGGAAATATTAACAACATTGAAAGCTAAAACAATATTCCACACATAATGTTATATGATAACATAATTCAGATGCATCATGTTGCCAGGTCACCACTGTGGAACTAGGCCTGTTACAAAACAACAAGAACAAAAAAAAAAAAAAAGACATAAATAAAACATAAATAAAATAAAATGCACATACAGCAAATTTGGAGTAGGTAAAATTAAATGTAAAAGTAAAAGGCTAAAAGGACAGTTAAAAGAATTAAATTAATTATAAAATTATCTAATAAAATTATAATTTATAATTATTAAATTAAATTAAATTAAATTAAGAAATAATAATAATAAAAAAAATGCACATCTGTCAATTCTAGAATATGACTGGATTTGTAGGTATGTAAGGTAAAAAACTGTATTAAAGTGCAGATGCATCAGATTGCCAAGTCACTACTTTGAATCCAGTCATTAATGAAATTAAATGAAATAAAAATCTGGACTGGATTTGTAGTAATGCAAAGAAAAATAAAAGTAAAAATGACAATGCCTCAAATAGAAATTCATTGACTTGATATCCCTTCTCTAAATAAGGAAATTTACACAATAGAGAGGCCTCTTTCCAGGTAGCATTGTTGTTTTTAAATAAATTGAAAGACAAAACAAAACTCTCACAGACAGATGAACAACAAAATGTTTCCATTTTAGTATATGTGTGTGTTTTGGGAGCCTGGGAGAATAATATGATCTGGAATAAAAGCAGCATGTCTGTCTGTGGCCTTTATTCTAATCTACCCTTCAGGATCAAGACCTGAGACCTACAGGAGAGATAAGCTGAAACATATGTATGTGTGTGTGTGTGTGTGTGTGTGTGTGTGTGTCTTTGTGTAGAGTGGGAATGGGACTAAAATTGGTGGGTGGCATAAAAATGATTTTCCTTTTGTCCTCCCTTCACCTCTCAATCTACCCATGAACACACACACACATGCTAAATTTACTTGTAGGTATTTCATGCAGACACTTAGTTATTGTACATGCCTCATGCTCAATAAACACATCAGATCATGCATACATGCACAGAAGCTGAATACTGAATATCCACATACTATTCATTCATATATGTATACAGTTAATCACCACACACAGACTGACAAATACACATATCGCTTACATTCTTACCCTGGGGTCCTCTAAAGTCACAGACAGATGATGTTTTGGTACAGCTTCACCATGTGGTTTACGTTACCACAAAAATACCTTTCCACTCTCTTGCTCATAACCTTTGACCCCTGTTACATTGCAGCAGGGACAGACGAGAGGTGAGGGGGTAAGAAAAAGACTACGGAAGAAAAAGCATGTGGTGAAAGCAAAGCTAACCTGATGATGTACTGTTAGCTCCAGGCTAGCAGACCAAAATATAATTATATGGAGGAAAGGATTTGAGAAAGGTAATCTGAACAAACCTCAAGTTTTTCTTACATGTTTCTTTTATGTGTGACTGACAAATACACATCACATTAAGTTTATTGTTGGGTTTATATGTAACTGTGTGATTCAAATTGTTTGGAAATTTTGTGCAACTTAAAATTCCTAATGTATATAAGGAATACTCTAAGTAATCGTTCTTTCCTTAAAATGAAAATTTGCTGAAAATGTACTCACCCTCAGGCAATCTAAGTTGTAGATGAGTTTGTTTCTTCACGGGAAGAGATTTGGAGAAATTTAGCATTACATCACTTGCTCACCAATGGATCCTCTGAAGTGAATGGGTGCCATCAGAATGAGAGTCCAACAGCTGCTAAAAACTTCACAATAATCCACAAGTAATCCACACCACTCCAGCCAAAATCAAATCCAATCAAATCCATTATTAATAACTTTTAAACTTCAAACCACTGCTCCCAGCTAAATACGAGTCTTGTATCCTGTTTTCTCCAGTGAAAATGTCATCTTGTCTGAATCAGGAGAAAAATTCGCACAGATCAAGCACGTGGAAACAGTTTTAAACTGGATTTCGATGTGCGAGGATAACAGAGGATGGACTTTTTCACTGGAGGAAGTGTTATTATGGATTACAGACATGTATTTTGGCAAGAAGTGATGGTTTAAAACACCTTAATGATGGATTTGTTTTTTACAAGCACTTCACATGCTTTACACTTCATATGACATTAATTGCTGGACTGGAGCCATTGGTGTTTGGACTCTCATTCTGACGGCACCCATTCACTGCAGAGGATCCTTTGGTGAACAAGTGATGTAATGCTAAATTTCTCCTCTGAAAATCTGTTCTGATGAATAAACAAACTCATTTACATCTTAGATGACCTGAGGGTGAATAAATTTTCATTTTGGGGTGAACTATTTCTTTAAATGTTGAGTTTATTTTATTTTATTTTATATTTATTTTTTTACCATTAAACTTTTTTGGCCCTTAGGGGTATCAGGGTAAAAAGCTGGCCTGCTCACTTTCAATCAATAAGCTAAATGGAGTGGATGTGTGCTTTTACAAGGCATAGGGACAATTAGCACAACACCTCCATTTTTATCACTTCTCTCTCTTTTTTCTCCTCTGTCAAGGCCAGACGTTGGGAAAAGGAACTATTAATGTACCTTGAGCTTCATTATGTGCTTGAAAATGTAACAGTGATGAGCACTGTTGGCCTTCCTGGAAAACCAGCATTTCTGCTCAAGTGCTATCTGCTGGGAAGTCAGGCTGATTGCAATTCTGAGCAGCTTGTGACTCAGGAACTTCAGCTTTGCTTTTCAGAATGAAGCAGATCGGTGTTCCAGTGTGAGTGAAGGACATGAGGTGTGCACATGTACTGATTTATCCTACGATTCCTCAGTCTATGCAGAGCATGTGGGAATACATTAAATCATTGCTCTTTGTCATTCCTAATTTATTATTATACATAAAATAAAACACTACACTACACTAGTACACTACAAAAGTTGGGGGTCAGTAAGATTTAGTTTTAAAATCAATTATATTTTTCAGCAAGAATGCATTAAATTAAACAAAAGTGACCGTAAAGACATTTATAAAATGTTTATTTCAAATAAATGCTGATCTTCATCACAGAATCCTAAAACAAAATGTTTCACGGTTTCTGTGGGGGGAGAGGAAATAAACTCTATTTAGGACCAAACAGTCAAAAGTACTGTGTGAAAGTCTTAGGCCGTAATGTATTTGCCATTTCACATCTCTGCTCTAGGTGATCACATTTTGAATGGCCCTTTTCATCCAGCCAACAAAGACAAAATAAATCAGTTATGAATTTTCAAAGGACACAAATGTGCAAATGTACTTCAGTTTTGGCCCCTTTTGTAACAGTATGAGGCCTGAACCCGCTCTATTGAATCTGAGCCTGGAGTTTGAACCACATGCTCTGCAGTTGGCCAGACCGCTGCAATTAATTATGGGCTCGTTGGCCGACAGACCTTGTTCTCATCTCAAAACATCATCACAGCCAGTATGGGAGAGCGTATGGACTCTCTCAAGGGTCACTAGAACAGATTTACTGTATATGTTTCTACTGCAACCAGACCAGTTTAACTATGGATTGCATGTAACTATGCATTTAATGTTTTATTGAAGTTTTAATTATATGAGTGGAATGATATTATGTCTTGTGTAGCAGCAAAGTCACCTCCAATGGCCGTGTGTCTTCCCGTCATGCTGCCAGCCCGCATGCTAGCATGGCTCTCTGTGAGGGGTCTGTACTGTAACAGATGTTTGACCGTAACTCCGCTGACTCTTTCACTGCACACCCCCGGTTCACCCCTCATCACCTGTCAACACTTGTGAGAGCATAATAAAAATGGAGAGCTTCTGAAACGAAGCAACACGACTCAACATGAGCCCATGCGTTCAGTATTCATTAGTAGTTCAGATATGGTCTCCAAGCTCCAAATAGCCTGAACCATGCCAAGAGACACACAGCCTCAAAGACGGCCCGACAAGACAGAGCCAACAAAAGTCAGACAGAAATGACTGACATATAAACCTCACACCATTTTTAGATTCACGTAAACAGTTTTGAGGGTTTGCATAATGCTAATAAAGTTTGGTTCAAGACAATGTTTTGCCTAAGGCTAGGGCTGGGTATCGATACAGATTTTCCATTCAGATATCTATAAAATAAGGAAGTCATTTTGAATTAATTTAGGCATAATTCAATTAAAATGTGTGGTTTTAATGCTCTCTCAGTGGATGCTATAAATGATATGGTCACTTTCCATTATTTTCCAAAAATAACTATATTATATTATATTATATTATATTATATTATATTATATTATATTATATTATATTATATTATATTAAAACAAAGCTGAAATAAAATAAAATATAAAAACTAGAAAATTAGATAAGCTGCCTTTTGATAACTTATGAAATGAAATAAGTTGAAGTACTAAAAGTACTAAAACTATAATGGAGTGAAAAAATAAAGATAATTAGAAAAATAAAAAACTTATAAAAATGACAAAAGCGCATAACAAAATTACTAAATCTTCAACTAAAATTAAACCTGAAAATATAAAAATAAAAGCTTTTTTACTTTTATATATAACACACTTTTTATGTTATAACATTGAAATTAGACTGCGAACTTGAATAAAATATTACTACTTTTGCCACGGAATAAAGATAAATAAAAATTAAAGATAATTAGGAAAACAAAACAAACAAAAAAAACTAATAGAAATAAAAGCATGGACCATAGCAAAATTACTAAATCTGCAACTAAAATTAAAATGAAAACTGAAAATATAAGATTTTTTTTAAGAAAAACTTTTATATAAAACACTCACTTTTTATGTTAACATTGAAATTAGACTGCAGACTTGAAGAAAATATGACTTCTTTTGCAACAAGACTGTAACTGCAGCTGAACATTTTCAAATAAAAACCACATTTAATATGGAAATCAACATTTTTACCCACAAGATATTTTAAGTTAACACTATATTCTTAAAACTTACAAATCCATTTTTACTTTCTGCATTATGGTTTGGTCTCCAGTAGTATCCCACAGTTCTCTCTCTATAAAGATTCTTATACAGCAGCTTAATGTATTTGTTCCATATGCTTTTTTCAGGCCCAAAACATGAACATAAATGTGTAATTGTAACCTAGGCAATGACAACAAACAAGCTTGCATACTCTCAGCAGTCAAAAAAATTATGCATGTGCGCCGATACCATCAGTGTGTCCCAAACTGTTCACTTGTTCACATATTCACTTTTTCCACATTTAGACTGTAAAGTTTCAGGAGTGACAAACACATTTAAAATGAATCCCCTAAATTATCATTTTCTGTGTATACGGATCAGAACTCACTCTCAAAATTGCAATGATTGACATAGTTGTAACCACAGCAACATTTTGCCGTGTGATATCTACTATTTTTCACCAAAGTAATGTTACAGCAACCAAAGACTCGTTATGTTCTGCAATTTTAACTAAACCACCGTTGAGCCGTTGAGTTTTTTTTAATGTTTCGAAGGCTACTTCGTGGAGCCTTCTCTTGACAGGTTGCCATGTCCACTTATTATAAGCGAACCTTATTAAGCATCTTTGGGTTTTATTGTTTGGGCTCGGCTCATAAAGCGATCCAGTTTCTAGAGATAATAAAGTGGGCAGGTCCAGGTCGCAATATTTTTGGCTTATTTCCAAGATAACACATTTAGTTTTAAATGTATTATGGGCTTGTTTTCTGGTGCTGCTTTTAATGTCAAGATCTGGCAAAACTGAGTCAAGACGTATCTCCTTCTCTGTGATTTCTTGCACCACTCTGATACGCATTTAAATGTGACATTAATTAGCTGTTCAGTTCAGTTCAGTACACACAGCATAAAATTTCTTGTTTTAAAGGGGTCCTATTATACCTTTTTCCGAAGTCTTCAAAGTCGAACTCTTCAACTGGCCCCCAATATAGTGGCCCCCATTTTTTACCCCTGCCCTATGTGACCATACTCAAACAAACTATAGGATGCGTGATTCCCCCAGCAAATACATCCAGTTTAGTCTTATAATTCAGTGTTAGTGCTTGTGTGTGTGCATTTTTGCTTTTTTCGAATGCTGTAGGCAGTGAATGTGCGTCAGTGTGTGTGTGCATGTGTGTCCTGGCACGTTTCTTGCTGCAGTGGGAGATGCGTGCCATCTCTGAATGCCCCTTTGGTGATGCCCACAGTCTGTGTCCCTCACTACTGCTCCACGCCAGGGCATAAAGCATCTCTTCTTGTTCACACACACATACACAAAGAAAGAAAAAGAAAGAGAAAGAAGGCAAATGACAGAGAGAGAAAAAAATGCCTCTCCTTTCCTTCGCTCTGTCCATCAGGCCAGCAGGATGACAGTGAGTGATTCACGGCTCTGGCACGATGCCCACCACAGAGCTGGCACATTGGCACCAAGCCTCACGCCCTGCCTACGGCACAGTCTGGCCCTGCAGAGGGTGTGGAGCCAAAGCAGGACACTCGCTGCAGAGCTCACTACTACACTGAACACTTCCATTCATCCTCTGCACAGCCTGCGTGCCTACACTTCAAAACAATGTGAAAATGCTACAGTAAAAATCTGCTAACTGGTTAAGCTGCTGTACCATATATTACTGTTCAAAAGTTTGGGGTGAATCAGTAATATTGTGAAATATTATTCCAATTTAAAATAACTGTTTTCTATTTTAATGTGTTTTATAATGTAATTTATTTCTGTGATGGCAAAGCTGAATTTTTAGCATCATTACTCCAGTCTTCAGTGTCACATGATCCTTCAGAAATCATTCTAATATGCCGATTTGTTGTTCAAAAACATTTCTGATTATTATCATTGTTGAAAAGAGTTGTGCTGCTTAATATTTATGTGGACACCTTGATACCTTTTTTTTTTCGGGATACTTTGATGAATAGAAAGTTCAAAAGATCAGTATTTATTTAAAATAAAAATCTTTTGTAACATTAAAAAATACCTTTTCTCACAATTTAAACACAATTTAAGATATTTTGGATGAAAACCGGGAGGATTGTGTCTGTCCCATTGACTGCCAAGCATTTACTTCACAAGCCTCCACAAGTCACAAGCCTCCTGGTTTTCATCCAAAATATCTTAAATTGTGTTCCGAAGATGAACGAAGCTTTTACGGGTTTGGAACAACTTGGGGGTAAGTGATTAATGACAAAATTTTCACTTTGGGGTGAAGTAACCCTTTAAGAAGGCTGATATATCAGCATATGCAGTCATCAAAATGCCTCCTATTATGCCTGAAATGTTATTCATTTTTATACAGTGAATTTCTGGCAACCACAGACAACTGTACATTTATCCAGTTTATTTTTAAGTTTCTGTCTTCCCTCATTATGCCTTATTTTGCACACTTATGGGTTTCAATGCTTCAGTCCTCCTGAATGCTTTAGATACCGTTTACCAGAGTCAGTTTGTATCTCCGTCAGCACATCCGTCTTCAGAGACACAACAGCACACTCACAGAGCCCAGAAACAAACCATACACCCATCTCAAACACTCACTCTGTCTAAATGTTTACTGACTGAACACTTTTTGTGACTCTGTGTGTGTGTGTGTGAGAGAGAAAGCAAGCATATCTCCCCAGCTACAGAGAGAAGGGAATGAAATAAACAGAAAGGGAATTGTTTTAATTGAATCCAAATCCTTTTCAGCTCTCAGAGTAAATGTCACTGACATTCACCAATAACATATTAGAAAACCACAGCAGATACTGATACTGACATTCAAACCTACAATATGCTACACACAAAAAATGTCTTAATCAGTCATTTTTCTGTTTTCCAGTAAAAATAGAATATGAAAGTACATACATTTTCTGATTGTTAGTCGCACCATTTTATGTTCAATTATTTTTTACTATATAATAACCACTGAACTGTATATTTGCACTTACATCTCCTGTATCACTACAGTCAGTTTCTTCTCAAATGATAGTTTAAACTCAATTATATATGGTCATTTGTTCATTTATTTCTTAAGTAGCCATTTAATAAGCAGAATAATGTGCAGCTAGCCAGTCATTATCGTTAAAAAAAAAAAAAAAAACCTTCAGGATGATACAAGACCCCTTCTGATTCATGTGAGGATCTATTTTGAGATAATGACCAGATGACTGTGTGTTATCCTTTACCAGAGTTTATTTTTAATACCCCGCTGGCAAATAGTTGTTTAGTTTCTTGTTTTAGGCACAGTCCTCATTAAATATAGTTATATGTATGCTTTATTAAACAAGATTAATAGATATTTTTACTGGAAAACAATATAAAAATACTGATCACGAAAATGATTTTCACACTGTAACATTTAGAGAAAACCACCAAAATGTTGATTAAAGGATCTATCCTAACTTATGGCAAAGAGATAATAATAAAGCTAAATGAACAGACACATGACAGTAGAGAGCATAATTTGACAGACCTTTTGATTTGAGAGAAATAGGACATTGGGGGATGAACAGACAGATTGTGAGTGTGTGCCAGAAGAAGGAATAAAAACAAGAAGGGATGGAACAAACGAGGAGCAGATGTTCTCCTGCAAACATAGTGGATGTATTTGGGATCCCGGTTTCCTTTCCAAGAGCGAAATTAGCACCGCACCCCTCAACATGCACACACACACACACACACACACACACACACATTATATATAGGTCAGGCCTCCTCAAGCCACATGACAGGGACCATTTCAAACATATTCAAAAATGGGCAAACAATGTACAATCAAACATCCCTGGGTCAGAGCCGGGTCAGGATTCTAGAACAGAGGAAGTCAGGAAAAAAATATCCATAGTGCTCAACAGGCGCGTCTGAAACACTGGATCATACAGAAAGAGTAATTAGCAGATACCTCATGTAACTTCAGGCGAGGAGATGAACCAGTGAACTCATTAACAAAGCCAGGAGATATCATCAGTTATACCTCGTTTGTGGTCTGTGTGTGTGTGTGTGTGTGTGTGTGTGTGTGTGTGTGTGTGTGTGTGTGCTAATGATAAGTGTTTTCCACTGCACTCAAAAGCGAGGTAAGTAATGTTTCCCACCTGTTCTGGGAAGATGAGCAGTCACGTTTTGTACAGAGAATGTAACAATGAATGTTTCTTCTGAAAAATGTGGCATGGTTTAATTAACAACTCTTTATTATTTCATTTCCAGTTATGCCCAAAGATCAAGATGGATTTTAATACAGTAATTAAAATCACTCTCATTATAGAGGAGGTGTATTCAAGTCATTATACATGCTGTTTAAAATTTTAGGAGAGATAAATACTTTTGTTCGGCAGGGATGCATTAAATTGATCAAAAGTGATGGTGAAGAAATTTATAATGTTACAAAAGATTTATATTTCAAACAAATGCTGTTCTTTTGAATTTTCCATTCATCAAAGAATCTTGGGTGAAAAAAATTAGCATGATTTCCACAGAAATATTAAGCAGCACAATCGTTTTCACCATTGATAATAATAATAAAAAAATTATTGAGCACCAAATCAGCATATTAAAATGATTTCTGAGAGATCATGTAACACCGAAAATTTCACAAAAATTTTACTGTTAGTTTTTACTGTATTTTTGATTAAATAATCCAGCCTAACGTGTAAGAGAGCCTAAGAGCCTTCGTTCAACAACTTGAAAACATATTACCAACCCCCAACTTTTTAATGCTAGTGTATATATGAACTGATTGACCCACCTCATTTATATGCAAATGAGGCTCATTTTAGACAGTACCTCATTCACAAAACTCAGCGCTAACTGTCTGGAACAATTAAATGGAATCCCAATTAAACAGAGTCCATTCGGGGCAAGATCACAGTGGTGGAACGGTGCTGGAAAGTAAAGTTTGGCAGATTGTGGTAGTCTGCTGCATTTGAAAGAAAGAAAGAAAGAAAGAAAGAAAGATTTGAATGACACAGGCAGGGGACAATAATAAAACATGCTATTTCTACATGGCCACATTCTAGACTATTGCAACATGTATTGCAAAATCACCTGCTATTAGACTGCACGTTTTTATTGCTGTGCTTTCACAAGCTCGTCTTTGAAGAAACAAGAACTCGAGTACATGGGTTTATATCCACTCAATGAACACCGCAGGCTATTTTCCATTGTTGCAGTTTGCTCTGTGCTTCCAAGTGCGCACACACAAACAAGTTTTGCTTTCAAGGTTGCTTTTTAGAAGACATTGAGAACATGCTCTCTCTTTCTCTCTCTCTCTCTCTCTCTCTCTCTCGCTGGGTGTTTCTAAATAAACTTCAAAGTAAAAAAGATTGCGCTTCCTGGAACAGAAATAAAATGAAGCAGCTAATGTCACTATATTCATTGGGTGATGCTTTGATTCATTACCAGCTGATAGGAATCAGTGCCCACAATGCCCACCTGACACACCTGCTGTCACCTGTGATGGGAAACAACGCTCAGGCACCCATACAAAATACAAAACACGTACTGCAATGACTAATTTCTTAGAAGATGATCACGTAAATAACGCGAAAGAAGGTCATTCAGGTTTGGAACAACATGAAGGTGAGTAAATGACGTCAGAATTTTCATTTCTGGGTGAATTATCCCTTTAATCGCTTATGGTTTATACCCACATGCCCTTTCAGGTCACAGACTCTAACATCTAAGACCGACAGAGAGAGAGAGAGAGAGAGAGAGAGAGAGAGAGAGAGAGAGAGAAACAGAGCAGGACAGCAAGGCTGCCAGTGTCCGTTTCCATTTTTAATGCCCGTCTGCCTCAGTGCCCCAAAAATACCCACTGTCAGAAAGAAAAACGTAATTTATCAGCACTGACACATTCACACAGTAGATGAGATGCCACCGAGCACTGAAGATTATAAGAGGAAAGTGGATATAGTCTTGAAATAGGGAGTCACTGAGAAAGACAGCAGAATCATGAAACAGACACACTGAGTGAAAGACTGACGGATGGAGTGACAGAATGCTAGAGTTCAAGAGAAAGAGTGGAAAGGCTAGCTGTCTGCATGTCAGCGTCTTGCTCTTGTGTGTGTCTCCTGAGGCAAGACTGGAACCTTGAAAGCTTAAGACAGACGGAGGCCTTGTCAGGAAACAGAACACAATGTCCCCCTGTCCTGTCAGCAAATTGGCTTCTAGTGCTTGTATGGTCATTTAACATCTGAAGACTGGCTTTTAGGTCAATGACATGACAATGATTTATTTGTTCAGAACTATTAATTTATTCAGAAATACAATGACTTGAATTCACCTTTTCTATGATGTGCATGTTTTTCATTTCTGAATTAAATTCATTTTGATGTTTCTTAGGGGGCATGAAATCAAATATGTGACCATGGCCCACAAAACCAGTCATAAGGGTCAATTTTCTGAAATTGAGATTTATACATCATCTGAAAGCTGAAAAAATAAGCTTTCCATTGATGTATGATTTGTTAGGATCGGACAATATTTGGCCGAGATGCAACTATTTGAAAATCTGGAATCTGAGGGTGCAAAAAAATCTAAATATTGAGAAAATCGCCTTTAAAGTTGTCCAATTGAAGTTCTTAGCAATGCATATTACTAATCAAAAATTAAGTTTTGATATATTTACAGTAGGAAATTTCCAAAATATCTTGATGGAACATGATCTTTACTTAAAGGAACACTCCACTTTTTTTGAAAATAGGCTCATTTTACAACTCCCCTAGAGTTAAACAGTTGAGTTTTACCATTTTTGAATCCATTCAGCCGATCTCCGGGTCTGGCGGTAGCACTTTTAGCTTAGCTTAGCACAGATCATTGAATCGATTAGACCATTAGCATCTCGCTCAAAAATGACCAATGAGCTTGACTCTTTAAAGCTTGTAGTTACATCGTGTACTAAGACCGACGAAAAATGAAAAGTTGCGATTTTCTAGGCCGATTTACTATGGCTAGGAACTATACTTTCATTCCGGTATAATAATCAAGGAAATTTGCTGCCGTACCATGGGTGCAGCAGGCACAATGATATTACGCAGCTAGGTAACTAGTTATGATATAGCTGGGGACTACTTTCAGGCGCTGCGTAATATCACTGCGCCTGCTGCACCCATGGTACGACAGTAAAGTCCCTTGATCATAAAAATAGTTTAGCGAGAGAGCACAAATTTTCTTGGGGAAATGCAATAGTTTTGCAAAAAACAAAACAAAAAAAATTGCTACGTTTCTCTGGGGAACGCAATAGTGTAGCGAGAGAATGCAAAAATTTTGAAAAAGAACGCAATGTTTCTCTGGGGAATGCAATAGTGTAGTAAAACACAAAAGAATTGTGAGCGAACACAAAATCACTGAAATGTTTTTTTTCACATTTCATATTTCTTTCCATCAACATGTCTCCTTGAGGATTTCAAACGTATTCAAGGTTTAAGATTTTACTTTTTTAATTGTAAGATTATTTAAAGGTTTTTTGTTATATAAAGTTTTTTTTTTTTTTCGTTATATTATAAAAGTAACATATTTAGATTGTTCTGTGTCATGGCCTATGCTTTACAAATAGATTTTCTTGAGAAAACGTGTGGCGTTCATCTATGTACAACTTGCCACCACAATTCTAGGGTGTTACCATACAGCAGTTAAGGTGTTTGGAGTGTTTTCAGTGCATTGCTATGCGGTTGGCAGGGCATTGCCGGCATGTTCTGGGTGGTTGCAAGGTGCTTGCTAACTTGCAAGTTAAATACTTAGTCTTAGGGATTTATTCAAATGAGAGGAGAAAGAGAAATAGTGGCAAAGAGGGCAATTCATGTGAATGTTTTGAATGCGTGTGTTTGTGTTTGTCTGGAGGTTGAAGTAGTGCCGTGACGCGAGCTGAAACCACACTAGTTTCTCTTCTCTTTTACACACGCTCCAGAAGGCCTAAACCTCACCACCACCACGCTGTGACATCACAGGCGCTCAGCTGAAACCTCCATGCACGCCTGTAGAAGCAGACGGCAGAAAAAAGGATAACAAGACAGAGACAGTCAGTGGGTGTCTGCGTATCTCCTGGCTCCTACGTCTAACTGAATGTGACGTCTGTCCTCCTACTATGTTCCCTTATTCCAATCTGTAATACACGCAGTATGCACTACTATGCAAAGAGAGGGGAAAGAGAAAGAGAGTGAGTGAGTGAGAGAGATTAAGTAGCATTATCGTGATTATTACCATGCCTCAGAGTTTAAGCGCAGCTGTGTTATCATCATGTCATTTGTGTCAGTACTCACATAAACACACTTGATGAATAAATGAGCGGCTGGTGGCTATTAAGCAAAAAAAAACAAAAAAAACACCTGTCTTTCAGGTTAATTAAACAGTAATGATTTCCTCAGTGGAATAAATTGCTAATCACAGCGCTAACAGCAGGCCGTGACTGTCGTTTCGATTGCAGAAGTTTGACATTCGCAAGATTATGAAAACAAAAAGTCATTCATTCGCAAGACCACCAGCTCATCAACAAGTGAATCAATCAGCCGGTCAATCAGCTCACATTGAAGCTCGGTTAGCGTAGCATGTAGCCACATGTTTTTTGCTAACAGCAGCAGTAAAGCTAACATAAACATTCCTTACAAAATGTAGTCTACATAAAAGAACCACAAAGTTACTACTGTCATTTTATAATAAATGAATAGCAGATACTGCAAAGAATTTGTTTGTTTTATGACAGTGGTGGTTATCACAAGTTAACACATTCATTCTAGTAAAAACTGTAGCTGCAGTGGTACTTTCAGACCAACATTTGCGATAATGAAATAATGTGACTCAATGAAGTTTGTCTTGCCTTAACCCATACGGAAATGTAATATATGAAATATTGCTCTATACCAAGACTCATACTGACATATATGTTACCTGTAAGGCAATATATAATTTTCACATACATACAATCTCTGGGTATGAAGATGTAAAGTGATAAAATCCCCATAGTAAATCTGTGTATGTGCATATGTTAATAATATCTATGATTTTTTTATGGTATTATGTAGCAACTACTTTTGTCAACAATAGGCCTATATATTTTTATACATACAACATATGTTTCATATGTGTTTTTATCTAATATGATATATTTCATTTACTGAAATTATACATATGTGAACATATATTACAGTCACATATGGGAAAAGCTAGAGGTCGCAAATTTATTTATTTCTATTTTTTGTTCTGTTTTTATTACAATTTTTGTCGTGCTATATTTGATTCTTTGTATAACAATGTATTTTTATATATTTTGTTTTTTCCCATCTTTTTTAGATAAAATTAATATTGTATTCTATATTTTATGTTCTGTGAAGCACACCCTATACTTTTAGGAGAATGCATATACTTACATAAGTTTGAATGTAATGAATGTAATGTAGTGAATGCAGTGTTTTCAGACACTTAATATTAATAATATTGATATTACTGATTATTATTGGCGACCTGAGCTTGAGGCCCAACTCTTTCCCAATCTTTTGGAAAAAAGGGGACCTTATCCGATCCCATCACCCACTCTCTATCACTTCACTTCCTATCAGTCTATACTGTCCTATCACAAAAAAATGCCAAAAAATAAAATAAAATAAAAAATAAATGAAATTGTACACTTATGTGGGGTTTTATTTAATTAATATTATATTACCTGAAAGTAGTTTTTAAAATATTCTAATAAAATACAAGGTGTACTGCTTGAAAGGTGCTATACTTTCGTCTTTCGGATGAGAAGTTAAACCGAGGTCCTGACTCTCTATGGTCACTAAAAATCCCATGGCACTGCTCGTAAAGAGTAGGGGTGTAACCCCGGTGTCCTGGCCAAATTCCCTCCACTGGCCCTTATCAATCACGGCCTCCTAATAATCCCCATCAACTTGATTGGCTCAATCTCTCTCTCTCTCCTCTCCACCTGTAGCTGGTGTGTGGTGAGCGCACTGGCGCCATTGTCCTGTGGCTGCCGTCGCATCATCCAAGTGGATGCTGCACACTGGTGGTGGTTGAGGAGAGACCCCCCCCACATGATTGTAAAGCGCTTTGGGTGTATGGCAATACACAAAAAAGTGCTATATACATGCATCATTCATTCATTCATTCTATACAAATAAAGATATTATTATCATCGTCTCTATCTGTCAGTGTCCAGATGTGATGGTCTTCAGCCCACACTGGGATTGAAATCACCACCCTGACAATAAACAGGAATGTCTGCAGTTAAACTGAAGCACACCGTGATGCATTGACCTATAACGGCCTTTTCTCACAGGCTCTCGGCTCTCGGCTCTCACCTTAACTGGGTCATGTACGACTCTGC
This sequence comes from Tor tambroides, assembly GCA_021397915.2. Classification (NCBI taxonomy): domain Eukaryota; kingdom Metazoa; phylum Chordata; class Actinopteri; order Cypriniformes; family Cyprinidae; genus Tor; species Tor tambroides. The sequence continues at coordinate 133,574 of JAFVLL020029080.1, read as the reverse complement.
TTACAATAAGATCACTGGGCTTTGACAGAAGGCAGCTCTCTGTCTTTGGCTACATAGAGCGGTTTGATGTTTTTCTGTGTACAAGGGCATAGTTTACTACAACACAGGGACTTTCCACTCTACAACCCACTGCAGACCCAGAGGGCTGGATGTAAGAATGATTCTCACACACAGAAAGATCACTTCACAGTCCACTTTCACCTACACATAGGTGTGAAAACACACAAACACACACACACACACACACACACACACATGTATGTGTGCGAACGTAACACAGAAGGCTGTGTCAGACACAGGTGGGAAATTCACATGTACCACTCTAAATGTAGTTTCAGTTAAAGTCAAATGCAATTCATGAATGAAGGACAAGAGGCATGCATATTCATGGAGAGCAAATTATAAAATGGAAAATATTAAGGGTGTGAGCCGTACTTGTTAAAACAGTGCCAGCAGAAGCTCAGGAATGAGCTCTGAGGGTAGGAAACAAAAGCTTTTAGAAGAAGTGAGGTATCAAGTTACTTTGGAGGTATTTTGTTGTTGAATTATCATAACCTGTCTTTCAAAAGATGTTGGTAAGGACAAACAGACCATTGTGATGACTGAGATAATAAATGGAAACTCAAAGCTGATTAGATTGATAAACTGCTAGAGAACAAATAAAAATGACAGGAATCATTGTATGAAATAACATATACTTTTTTTTTTAAAATAAAACTGTCTAAAATGGATATGTCATCTCCCCCTTATGCTATCTGCTATCACAAGTAGCAAATCAATGGATGTGTTAAAAATCTCCAAATTTTCACCAACTTTCATAGTACTATAATAAGGAGAACTTACTTTTTGACTTTTAGTTGTGCAGGTTCATAGTATAAAATACATTCTCGCCCTGCATTCGAGTATGTGGTGTAGTATAACGTAGTATATGAAAATCAGTAATGTGTATCACATGTGTAGTATGTCCAAATATGCTTTATTTGGTGTTATTATTGTTAACTAAAAAACTATTACAAATCATTATAGAATTAAAAAAAAATCTAAATATTATTTATATTGAAAATGACTTAAAATATGTTAAAGACTAAAACTGAAAATAAAACTAAATAAAAATATTTAAAAAAACAACTAGAAAAAAGAACATAAATGTCTAAAACTTAAAATGAAAATGAAAACTGAAAATATAAAAATAAAAACAAATAGAAAATCTTCATGAATACTTTAAAAGTATAAAAATTATATTAAAATAACACTGGACGCATCCAGTTGGACATTTTATTATCCCACAAGGCAATTAACACACACAAATATATATATATATATATATATATATATATAAATACTGAATTTATTTTTGTTAGTATGTGATATTAAAAAGATTGAGACACTGTAGTTTGACTGGTTCAGCAGAAAAGACAAAATGTGGTGAAAAAAATGGAACCGAAACTCACCTTAAAATACACAAGCGAGATGCAAACCATCCCAGCAAGAGCGCAACACACATACATATATACAATGATTCACTTTGTGTAACATTGTGTAAACAGAGATGAATGATAAACTCAAGGCACACATTCCTGACATGCATTCCCTCGATGAACACGCGGAGCGCGAGCGCACACACACACACACACACACACTACTGCAGCTACAATAATCTGAGGCAAACTATTGCAAACAAACACAATACATACATACACACAGATATGTGGAGATATGCAGTCTCCTTTTATTACTATTGAGTGTGTGAACGGGCTATATTCTGGCCCTTCTGAAATTAAAGTCAAACACACATGTATCATATGCAGACACACACACACACACACACACACACAACCACCCACCCACCCATATGGGTGTGAGATCAATCAAAAGATAAATCAGTCTTAAGTTGTCAACTAAATTCCACAGATATTTTCATATGGGAAACATACACAACCATTCCAGGGAAATCTTCTAGACAAAAGCATACAAAAGTGACTATTATCCTACAACCACTGAAATATCTTGTGATGTTCTCATTCCTGGAGGATTGCAGAAAATTCTGAAAAATTTAGATATTATTACTTTTCTGAATGACGCACAAAATATGTTTTATCATATCACTATTATTCATATTATAGATACACAGCTACTTTCTACACAGACATTATGCAAATATAAGATTGGATTGTTAAAAAAAACATCTAAAAATGTGAGAAAAAAACTTTTGAATAGTAGTATAAGTACAGCAAGACTGTGATAAATTTTGCTTCTTTAGCTCAAAAAACTTTTCATGTGGATTCATTTGTGTATGCAACATTTTAAAGTAAAGAAACACAAAAAAGTGATTGATTTTATTAACTGAAAGCTGGGACTTCCATTCCTTCAGCTGACATACTGACGGCTGTAGTTTCTCCCATGCAAGTGGTTCATCTCCTCTCCAAATAATTATGGTGGCCCAGTAGTGCGCAACACAACAAAATCTCCACAACACAATGAAATTAGCATAACACAATGGAAACAAGCCGCAACACAACAAAATTAGCACAACACAACAGAAACAAGCCACAGCACAAGGAAATTAGACCTATGTGTTGTGTTTTGGCGATTTTGTTGTGTTGTGCACTGCTGGGCCACCATATTTAATGTTAATAAAAAAACAAAAAGATACAAGCCAAGATGAAACAAGAAAAAAATAAGCAAGAGATATGAGATAAAAAAAAAAAAAAATACTGCACTTAATCATGACATACTTTTGAACAGCAATAAAAACACAGAGATCTGAAATATGTTCGCTATTTAGACTAAGGGTCTAAAACATCTAAACACAATAATGCATTCTTTATTTGTAGTGACTGGCAGCTACACACAACTTACTTAAGCACAGAAACCTTTCCAGCCTATCATCTGTCATTTCTAACCCTGCGGCCCGCCATCAAACACAGATTTATGAGCCCAGAGTTATGCAAAATAAGAGCGGAACTCCAGTCACTCAATGCAAACCTGCACAACAGCAGCCTAGAGATGGAAAAATCCAAGCACTCTTTACTGAGAGATAGTTTGACTGTAGAAGATAAACCTGTTACCTCCCTTGTCCAAAATGCACTTTAGTGCACTTCTAAGGTCCAGACAGACCTTACAGGTCCTTTATGCATTTTTCCACACTCAAATTCAAACAAAATGCTGCTGAAAAGATATAAAATGTGGTAAAATCCGAGGTAAACCGAGATATAAGTACAAAACTCTATGTTGAAAGCAATATCAAATGATCGAAAATATTTAATAAACAAACACACAGTGTAGGATGAATCTCAAATTTTGCAAAAAATAAAAATCAGCAGAGCTTCAATGCCATGTGGGCCTCCTCATTAGTCTGAATGTATATTCAATATTATATTCCCTTCCAGAAAGAGTCTAAGTTGACATGTTTTTAATCAGCTATACAGTATGTGAACATTAAAGGCACACACACAACAACAATGCAATTTCTATTTCCAGCTGCTGTGCCAAGCTGCAGCCAGGCCGGTTAATGCTGAGCCCGGCTGCATGGGGCCCTCAGCGGCATCAGAGCCGAGAGAGAGAGGAGATCACATCACTAATGCACCACTTAATACAGTCTTAGAATAACACGTATGTATCCACATGCCAAGCAGAGCACCAAACACACAGCCTGTCTTCCAGCTGAATGGACACTCAAGCCTTTAATGCCCAAGGGTGATGCCAGGGGCCACTGCAGAGCCACACCTGTCCCTCTGGGCCCCTTATCTATTGTGTTCAGATTAACCCAGACAGACGGCAGACGGACGGTCGGCACATACTGTACACGCACATATACCGCTGTGTTTGTTTGAATTTTGACTTCTATAATGACCAAAAGACAGTTGGATTTAGTTTTTTACAACCATTTTCTGACACTTGAAATTATACAGGTTGTTGCTCCTGTGCCTTTAAGACTTCTAACATACAAACACACTAAAAATGTTTAAGAATTTAACATTTTAAGACGTGAGACTTACCACAAGTTATATCAAACTTTACAGCTTTGTTCCAATAACAGTGAGATGCTTAAATCCTAAGGACTAAAATAACAGCTAAAATAATACACAAGTTTTAAAATAAAAATGTGGTTTATTAAATGAAGTGCTTTTATCAAATTTTAAGATTCACATTTCTGCACACAAATTATGATTACAGGGCGTTATTATTGATTAATAAAGACTTATTTTTTATGTGGTTCCTTGCACAATACTAAGTTATGTGCTTAAAACACTTTATTATAGTCCATGATTTTTAAATAAACACTAGTGCTGGGCAGTGATTAAAATTTTGAATTGCAATTAATCGCATGATTTTTCTGCGATTAATCGCATTGTTATGCACTAAATTGGTCCAGGACAAGACTGGATTGGACCCCACTGACTGTCATTGTATGGAGAAAAACTAAGTTTTAGTAAGTAAGGTTTGGAACAACATGAGGTGAATAAATGATTAAAGGATGCTCATTTTGGGATGAACTATACATTTAGTTCACCCAAAAATAAAAATTTGCTGAAAATGTACTCTCAGGCCATCCAAGATGTAGAGTTTGTTTCTTCATCTGAACAGATTTGGAGAAATTTAGCATTATGTCAGTTGCTCACTAATGGATGCAAAGCAGTGAATGGGTGCCGTCAGAATGAGAGTCCAAACTGCTGATAAAAACATCACAATAATCCGCAAGTAATCCACATGACATCAGTCCATCATTTAACATCTTGTGAAAAATCCTATATCTATAATGTTGCTTTCTCCAGTAAAAATGTGTTTCGTATGAATCAAGAGAGAAATATGCACAGATCAAACATCGTTTACAAGTGAAAACAATCCAAAATAGATATGGACTATCTGTCGGTGGAATTTGATCTGAGAAGACAACAGTCCTGAATGATGGATTTGTTTCTTAAAAACATGCAGGTTTTCACTTCACAAGATGTAAACTGATGGACTGGAGTCATGTGGATTATTGTGATGTTTTTAATCAACTGTTTGGACTCTCATTCTGACGGCACCCATTCACTGCAGAGGATCCATTAGTGAGCAACTGACGTAATGTTAAATTTCGCCAAATCTGTTTGATGAAGAAACAAACTCATCTACATCTTGAATGACCTGAGGGTGAGTAAATTTTAATTGTGCTGAATACAGAATAGACATTGATATGTAAAAGTAAGCAGTCATATGCTAACGTTCAACATGTTGCGATTACTGAAGAGGTCTGTTTCTGCAGTCAGTTTCCATAAATGGTCAAGAGAGGAAATGTGTGTTGAATGTGTAAATATGTCTAAATAGTACATATATCATATGGCAAGGGTGTGTATATGTATTTCTGTGTATGTCTGAGCTTGAACTAACTGACAATAGTTACATAATGTCCAATAAGCAAGCCAACATCACTCCTGTGCAACACACAATAGATGGAATGCATCCAGATCAGGTCGCCGCTGGGTTTCATTGGGTCTCCAAGACACAATTAACAGCACATAACAACACTGATGAAGTCGAATTCTATAAGAAATGAATATGTTAAATGATACAGCTAGAAAGTTACTAAAAATGTGCATAAAATTCACATCACAACAGTGCTTCAGTAGCAGTGAAAGGCACCGTTCTTTGAAAAACAAGGTTTTATGTCCGTAAGAATGTCTCATTCTGCAAGGTGGGGTTGTTTGTATGTTTCTATGACTATAAGCAAGCTGTTCTAAATCTGTTCTGTGTTGAATGAACAAGCCTTAGATAATACAATGGTTGCCATATAGTTGTTTCCACCAAAACACCAATAATAATATTTTAAAATGAATAGATTTTAATATTTTCTGAGGAAAATGATGTTGCAGCTGGTTGTGAGGGTAATGTCATGCGGCTCTTAGGTGTTTTCAGTTGTTTTTTTTTAAAAAAAATATTGCTATGCATTTTCTAAGGGTGTTGCTAATGTCTTCTGGGTGATTACTTACTGACTTTAGTCAAAAGATTTTTTTTCTCCTGTTTTATATATATATATATATATATATATACAGGTGCATCTCAATAAATTAGAATGTTGTGAAAAAGTTCAGTTTTGCTTGTAAGTTATTTCAAAAAGTGAAACTTTAATATATTTTAGATTCATTGCATGTAAAGTAAAACATTTAAAAAGTTTTTTTGTTTTAATTTTGATGATTAGAGCTTACAGCTCATGAAAGTCAAAAATCAGTATCTCAAAATATTAGAATATTTACATTTGAGTTTCAATAAATGACCATCCCTACAGTATAAATTCCGGGTATCTCTTGTTCTTTGAAACCACAATAATGGGAAAGACTGCTGACTTGGCAATGGTCCAGAAGACAATCATTGATACCCTCCACAAAGAAGATAAGTCACAGAAGGTCATTACGGAAAGGGGTGGCTGTTCACAGAGTGCTGTATCAAAGCATATTAAATGAAAAGTTGATTGGAAGGAGGAAGTTGGGTAGGAAAAGGTGCACAAGCAACAGGGATGACCGCAAGCTTGAGAATACTGTCAAGCAAAGACGATTCAAACACTTGAGAGAGCTTCACAAGGAGTGAACTGAAGCTGGAGTCAGTGCATCAAGAGTCACCATGCTCAGACATCTTCAGGAAAAGGGCCACCAAGCCACTTCTGAAACAGAAACATCGTCAGAAGCATCTTACCTGGGCTAAGGAGAAAAAGAACTGGACTGTTGCTCAGTGGTTCAAAGTCCTCTTTTCAGATAAAAATAAATTTTGCATTTCTTTGGAAATCAAGGTCCCAGAGTCTGGAGGAAGAGTGGAGAGGCACAGAATCCATGTTACTTGAAGTCCAGTGTGAAGTTTCCACAGCCAGTGATGATTTGGGCTGCCATGTCATCTGCTGGTGTTGGTCCAATGTGTTTTCTGAAGTCCACAATCAACGCAGCCATCTACCAGGAAATTTTAGAGCACTTCATGCTTCCTTCTGCTGACAAGCTTTGTGGAAATGCTGATTTCATTTTCCAGCAGGACTTGGCACCTGCCTACACTGCCAAAGGTTCCAAAAGCTGGTTCAATGACCATGGTGTTACTGTGCTGATTGGCCAGCAAACTTGCCTGACCTGAACCCCATAGAGAATCTATGTGGTATTGTCAAGAGGAAGATGAGAGACACCAGACCCAACAATGCAGATGACCTGAAGGTCGCTATCAAAGCAACCTGGGCTTCCATTACACCTGAGCAGTGCCACAAACTGATCCCCTCCATGCCACGCTGAATTAAAGCAAAAGGAACCCCTACTAAGTATTGAGTACATATAGAGTAAATGAACATACTTTCCAGAGGGCCAACAATTCCCTAAAAAAATTTTTTATTGGTCTTATGAAGTATTCTAATTTGTTGAATTGGTGGGTTTTTGTTAAATGTGAGCATAAATCGTCACAATTAAAAGAACCAAAGACTTAAACTACTTCAGTCTTTGTGCACTGAATTTATTTAATACACGAGTTTCAAATTTGAGTTGAATTACTGAAATAAATTAACTTTTTCATATTACATTCTATTTATTGAGATGCACTCTGTATATATACATATATATATATATATATATATATACACTGCTCAAAAAATTAAAGGAACACTTTGAAAACACATCAGATCTCAATGGGGAAAAATATCATGCTGGATATCTATACTGATATGGACTGGGTAATGTGTTAGGAACGAAAGGATGCCAAGATAAATGAAAATTATCAATCAACTGAATTAAAAGACACCCCAAAAATCAAAGTGAAAAAATGATGCAGCAGGCTAGTCCATTTTGCTGAAATTTCATTGCAGCAACTCAAAATGTTACTCAGTAGTTTGTATGGACCCCACGTGCTTGTGTGCATGCCTGTCAACATCGGTGCATGCTCCTAATGAGACGACGGAGTCTGGGGTATTTTCTCCCAGATCTGGACCCAGGGCATCACTGAGCTCCTGGACAGTCTAAGGTGCAATCTGGCGCCGTCAGATGGACCGAAACATAATGTCCCAGAGGTGTTCTATTGGATTTAGGTTAGGCGAGCGTGGTAGCCATTCAATGGTATCAATTCCTTTATCCTCCAGGAACTGCCTGCATACTCTTGCCACATGAGGCCACCAGGAGCAACCCAGGACCCACTGCACCAGCGTAGGGTCTGACAATGGGTCCAAGGATTTCATCCCGATACCTAATGTCAGTCAGGGTGCCATTGTCTAGCCTGTAGAGGTTTGTGCGTCCCTCCGTGGATATGCCTCCCCAGACCACCACTGACCCACCACCAAACCGGTCATGCTAAACGATGTTACAGGCAGCATAACATTCTCCACGGCTTCTCCAGACCCTTTCACTTCTGTCACATGTGCTCAGGGTGAACCTGCTCTCATCTGTGAAAAGCACAGGGTGCCAGTGGCGGACCTACCAATTCTGGTGTTCAATGGCAAATGCCAATCAAGCTCCACGATGCCGGGCAGTGAGCACAGGGCCCACTAGAGGGCGTCAGGCCCTCAGGCCACCCTCATGAAGTCTGTTTCTGGCTGTTTGGTCAGAGACATTCACACCAGCAGCCTGCTGGAGGTCATTTTGTAGTGCTCTGGCAGTGCTCATCCTGTTCCTCCTTGCACAAAGGAGCAGATACCGTTCCTGCTGATGGGATAAGGACCTTCTACAGCCCTGTCCAGCTCTCCTAGAGTAACTGCCTGTCTCCTGGAATCTCCTCCATGCTCTTGAGACTGTGCTGGGAGACACGGCAAACCTTCTGGCAATGGCACGTATTGATGTGCCATCCTGGAGGAGTTGGACTGCTGTGCAACCTCTGTTGGGTCCAGGTGTCGCCTCATGCTACCAGTAGTGACACTGACCCTAGCCAAATGCAAAACTAGTGAAAAACAGTCAGAAAAGATGAGTAGGGAAAAATGTCAGTGGCCTCTACCTGTAAAACCATTCCTGTTTTGGGGTTAACCTGTCTCATTGTTGCCCATCTAGTGCTCCTGTTATTAATTTCATTAACACCAAAGCAGCTGAAACTGATTAACAACCCCCTCTGCTACTTAAATGACCAGATCAATATCCCAGAATTTTAATTGACTTGATGCTATACTCTGATTAAAAAGTGTTCCTTTAATTTTTTTGAGCAGTGTATATATATATATATATATATATATATATATATATACACACACACATCTGCCAGGTGAAAATAAATCAGTAAATAATTTTTTTGAAAGTCTCTTATGCTTACCAAGGCTGCATTTGTCTGATCAAAAAAATAAAATAAATAAATAAATAAACAAACAAACAATAAATAAATACATTTTTGAAAGTCTCTTATGCTTACCAAGGCTGCATTTGTCTGATCAAAAATAATAATAATAAATTAAATAAATAAATAAATAAATAAATAAATAAATAAATAAAACATTAATATTGTGAAATATTATTATCATTTAAAATAACTGCTTTATATTTGAATATACTTTAAAATGTAATTTATTCCTGTGATGACAAAACTGAATCTCCCGTATCATGTGATCCTTTAGAAATCATTCTGATATGCTGAAACTGTTCAGTTACTTAATATTTTTGTGGTAACTGTAATACTTTTTCAGGATTATTTGATGAATAGAAAGTTCAAAAGAACAGAATGTATTTGAAATAGTTTTTTAGTTATAAAAAGTTATAAATGTCTTTATAAATGTCAGTTTTATATATTGTTCTATTTTAAATTTATTGAAAATATTATTCATTGAACTTTATGTATGTATTATTTTTATTCATTTATTTAGTTTTGTTTTAATTTTTTATTTATTTGTTTATTTTTATTGTATTTTATTTTTTTGTTTCTTTGTTATTTTTCTGTGGATACCATTGTAAACAAGATACCAAAATGTATAGGCCTATCTTTCTGTTTACCCTGTTGCCTACATACAGAAGGACAAAGCTAAGGATTGTTCTTCTGAGAAAGAGGTGAGAGGAGATCATTGTACAAGAACTCTCTCAGCGTTTATAGGGACGTCCTCAGCCAGTATGTGTGTCTGTGTGTTGAATAAACGTGTGCTCCTCACCTCAACACTGTTTTCAAGTTCACTTCCAGCAGACAAAGACACTATTCTGCTGAGGAGAAGAAAAGAAGGGGGAGTGGAGGAAAGAGGGGCTGAAGAGAAAGACAGTGGAACTTTCCAAATCATTTGAGTTTGGAATTTTGTTAGAAGGTGCTACATAGCTCCAAATATTTGTTGTTTCAGTCAGCATGGCAACCAGTACACAGGCCAGCAGTTTGATTATGAGACTTAACATTGAAACTGCTGCCTCAGATTTTTTACACGCACACACACAACGTGAGAGGCTTGATTGTGGGAGGTTTCAAGACTCCTCTTGCACTGTTTCTTTTTCTCTTGTTCTCTGGATTGCTCAGATTTCACTGATGGCATGCTCCGGTGACAAATGTTGATTGACAACATCTCTCAAATGAAACCAGTGACCAGAAATGGTAAAGAGAACCGAACAAACATCCGTCACTCAATTATTAATCTCTCCCTGTCTCTCTCTCTCTCGGCCTCTGGCTGCTCAGGCACACACACACCCAAAAACATCCAACACTAAGCTGTGTTTGAGAGTCTGTCCCTGGGAGTCTAAAGCCACTGAACCATATACATTTCAAGCTAATCATTTAAGGGGCAAGCGGGGCAACAGTTACAATATTCTTAAGATTTTGCAATAATGCAAAAAAATTAACCACAATCTCAGACCAGAATATTACAAGATAAAATGAAAGGTACAGTTCAGTCATAAAATTAAAAGTCTTTTAAAAAAAAAAGTCATTTACAAAAAGTCATTTACTCACCCTACCGTTGTTCCAAAAGCTGCATAACTTTCTTTCAGAAAAATACATTTTGTAAGAAACTTTTCAATTTGATCAAAATTACTGAGCACTTTTATTATGTCAAAAATAAATGACTAAATAGGATTATAAAAGGTCCATAATAGATGTCCACACAAATTGTTCGCTACACTCAACGTCTTTTGAATTCATGCAATATTTTTGCATGAAGAATAGATCAAAATTGTATTATTCTCTCAAAATCTAGTCTTATTGCTAATGTATGAGAGGAGTAGTGTTTATGGACTATTTGTTCTATTTGATCCACAAAACCTGCATAATTTCTTCAAAAATTAAACTGATACAATTCTTGAATTTGATTCCCTGACTTATTGATTAAATTGCAGGTTACTGAATAATTGCAGATTATTCAACTCAGGGTCATTGGAAAAATGTGCCTGATTTCTGCAAAATGTTATTACTTTTCCTTTTTGCATGTTTTAGGACACTTTTAAAGAATCTGCCAAAGATTTATTACATTGATTGTTGTATGTATCATGGCAGTTCAGAAAGGAAATGTCAGTGGTACTGAAAGGTTAATATTCTATTGACAACATACTATCCACTCTAAACCCTAAAATTAACAAGCAAAATATTATAAGCAAATATTAGATAAAAGTGCATTTGCAAAACTTGCTTCTACCAGTCTTTTATGTGACTCATACCAGTGTGCAATGCTGTACCAGGTGCGCTATTAAACAAGTTTACCACGTCAGAAAAGCTATACATATGATAAGCCATACACAATATATGTTTGTTTACAAACCATGCACTGTGGTAAAAGTGTTTTGAGGTCATAATATAGTATTATGCAAGGAACCATGTGAAAACAAGTCTGTATTAATCTTCCACTGTAATTATAACTTGTGTGAAAACAAATAAAACTAATTGGTGTTTTTACTGCCACTAGTGCTATTTCAGCTAGAAACTGTAGTGAATTGTATATCTTTAGAGCTTTGTAAAAACGCAAATGGGGGCACATTTTCCCAATGAGCCTATGTTGCGATTATCAGTGAATAAAGACCGATTTCTTTACTGAAAGATATTTTCACAATGCTTCCGAGTCTTTTTTGAAGCTTGAAAGCTTCATTCCCCATTAATGTAGCTTCATGGAATACAGCAACCAGTGTTTTATTCAAAATTTTTCCTTTTCCTCAATAGAAAGACATACAAGCCATGAGGGTGAATAAATGCTAACAAACCTTTTGGGTGAAATGTCCTTTTAAATACAATTATCACACATAAGCATATCTAGCCTATGTTTAATTTCACAGAATGAGAAAAGTAGGGAAAAATACACTAAAGAAAAGGAGAGGTTGAGAGAACAAAAAAAGGAGAAATGTAGATCTGGGAGGTTCTTCTGTTGCCATGCGTGTACGTGTTTATGTATGTTAGAAACAGATACAGTGAAACAGGCATGAAATCTGATCACAGATCAATACTCAGCTCTGCTCCACAGAGACCAGAAAACATCAGATAGTGGCTTGTGGGGTGGAGTGGGGGGGTGTCTTAATGCACTTGGCTTTGGTACATTGCAGGAGGTGCCCACAAATGCTCATCCAAGTTCTTAAAAGCATGTTTTATGCTTTGGGTGATTGCCAAAATGGTGTAGAGGTCTACTTCTGACATTTTAAAAAAGAATCACAAATAAAAGCAAATGAAAAATGAGAGAGAGAAAAAACTAAATAAATGTGAAAAGGCCAAGTTAAAGCTTGGCTCCATATGCAACGTGGCTCACGTCAATTCACCCATCATCTATAGCAGATGACGGACCCAACGTTGTGCACAAAGCCATTTGGGCTAATTACGTCATTAATTATTCATCAGTACTTGACCAGATCGAAGGCAAACCAGAGCTGTACACATTAGATAGAAGAGAGGCATGATTAGCTTTAATCATTGAATGCTTAGTGTCACAGTAAGATATGATGGTGGTCTTTTGTACCAGCCCTCTAAACCATAATCAATTACATAAGTGGGCACACAGCAATAATTGAGTCACAGGATTCGTTAAATGGCCAAAAGTGTGCATGTGTGTGTGTGTGTGTGTGTTATGGATATGGTGGATGGTTGTGTTATCTGATCACTCAAATAATCATTTGTGAAAGGATACAGTGTATAGGAGAATAATACTCGAAAAATGGCTCTGGATGTGACACTTTGAGAAAAATGGAAAACATTGTTTCTGTTCTTGGCCAGCTGGAAAATAAGACCAGTTGTGATCATTTCTTTCTAAAACTATGAAACTAAACAAATTTCCCTAGCTAGTCTGAGGGAAAACTGCAAACCAGGAACAAGTATCACCACAGTTTCTGCCATTTGGATTTTGATGACTGAAAGGTTGTTTGTCCCATAAGCGACCATCCATATTGTGTCCTTGAGAAAGGCATTTACTGTAAAACTAAGCTGTTCCAAAGGGACTGTCCCTGTATTAAGTTGCTTTGTCATTTTGGATGAAACTGCCACCCAAATTACTGTTAAGTAATGTTACAATGTAGTTTCGTTTGAAAGTAGCCTATGTATGTTCATAAGTTTGCAAGAATTCGCAAGAAAGTATGAGCACCTTGAATCCCTTCAGTGAATTAGTTGATCTTCTAGATCACAAAACATATGACTGAATAACATGTTTACAAATGAGACCGATCCAGTTCAAACATTTAAAGCGAACTTGAGTCAGTGGTGCGGTTCACTTGTGACTTTCACTTTATCTCCACCTTAATATAATACCCAAATATGTTTGGTTGTAATAGAGTACATATTTCAATCATTTTCAAATTTAAACACACTGGTTTCCCAAACACAGTGTGAATGGAAACTGGACTGAAACTAATGTGGAGTAAAAAGAGACATGAGTCAATTTCCAAGGTAAAGTGTAAAAGCAAAGATGCCTGGGTTCATTCTGTTCAGTCGGTTTGACTTCCCAGTTCGGTTTGTTTCATGTGAACGCTGGTTGACGAACGTAGTTGCAGAACCTTGGTCTTTAAGAAAATGAGATTGTGATGGTTTACAATTGATACGAAAGCAGTTAAAGGAACTCCAGGTTGGTTCTCAAGTCATGTGAAAACAATAAAGCTGCATTTCCTCCAGTTCACATTACTTGCATATTTTCACAAACGCTGTTCTGTGCATCATAAGTTTTGGTAGCAAAACCAAAGGGACAAACACATGAGTAAAAACATGAAGTGTAAAACGCTTCCCATTTCTGGCGCTTTCCCCTCTTGAGTCATTACTTAGCAACAGCAGTAAACAGCTGCCACTAATGCTCACAGTGAAACTCAAATGCAGCATGATTCGGAGCCAAATAAAAACAATGTGAAAAGAAATCTAAGGGGGACAGCAAAAGGAAGGGTGTAGAATCGAACTTGTGTACCAACCAAGACATTGAACAAACTGTCAAAACCACCTGGGTCATTAAAAAAGGACTCAAGTGTGAAAACGCCCTAATAAACAATGACCCTATTTTTAGGCCATTGGTTTCTGGAAAATTCTTCACTAGACTTTTTGAAGCAACCCTGAAAGTCTCTTCAAAAGTCTGTCTGTTTCTCCATCTCGTTTGCTCACCGGACCGAGGACATGCACATCCTTGATGCTCTCGAACCACAGAGAGATACAACCGAAACTCTCTCCTTAGGTCATGCACTTACCCCTCACATCTTAAAGCCTGTAAATGTTCTAGCAAAAACCACCGAAACTGAGAAACACACTCACAGAGACACACAAGCGCGCGAGAGAGATTTTCGCTCTGAGGTGGGGGTCTGTCGAAGGTGCCTGCCACCATACGGGGTTAAATTGTGTGGAACATGTTTGGCGCAGAGCGACACATTGTTGGGCACCTGTGCAAACAGCACAGCCCATCTGAGCTCAGTAACTCGCTGCTGCCTAATAGCTATCGATCATTCTCCTTCACCAGACACACACACACAAACACACACACACACACACACACACACACACACACACACACACACACACACACACACACACACACACACACACACCTCTGTTAGAGGCTCTGACACAGGCAGGCAGTTAAAAAAAATCAAACAGGCAGGAGGGGGGATGCCAGTCTGTCAGATGTCAGATTTAGGCCCAAATGAGCGTCTGGATCTCAGCTGGACTTTTCCAGCGCAGTGGGCCTCTAGTCCAAAGAGAAGGAGGTAATGGGACTGGGGGAGGAGGTCAGGTTGAGAGAACATTCACCTGTAAGCAGACGAACTGGATGGGGGCCAGTCGCATAGGTCGTCAGATTCAGATTCGAGCGTTTGGCAGCCTCACAAAGCTCCACATTGTGGCCAAAAGAACCTGTTGTGTGTGTGCGCGCATTTTAAATAGAGCCGTTGAAGTTTAACATGCCGCAAACATAAGGGTGTGGTGGATTTCACATAAATACTAGTGGACACATTCGGTTTCATGAACAAAATTAGCGAGACACATAACAGAGCAACATACAGACATGTACATTTAGACATTACCCACTTTGGTGTAAAGCTATATGGCAAAAAAAAGATGAAATCCAAAGATTAGGCCTCTAATGCAAACAGGGATTTCCACTATTCTGGCAGTAACTGACAGGCATACAGGCCACCAAGCAAAACGGTTTTCAAGGATTTGCACATATTGTTTGTCATTTTCTATATTTTTGACTTTTTTCCCTAGCAAAAATATCTAGATATATTTAAAACATAAATGCATATGTCCAAAGGTTTGGGGTCAGTAAGATTAAAAATAAATAAATAAATAAATAACCTCTCACCACTCAGAACTGCTCACATTTTTTATGAAAATACAGCAAAAACAGTACAATTGTAAAATATTATTATGATTTAAAATAACACTTTTCTATTTTAATATATTTAAAAGTTTTATTATTCTTGTAATGGCAAAGCTGCATTTTCAGGAGCCGTGTGTGAAATGATCCCTCAGATATCAAAAAAAAATGCAGAATTTATGCTCAAAAAAAACAAAAAAAGTCTTTTTATTATCAAAGTTAAAAATGTTAAAAGTTGTGCTGCTTAATCTTCAAGGAATTTGTTATACTTTTTTTCATGTTTTTCAGTTACCATGTTTATTTTAAACCTATATGACTTTGTTTCACAAAAGAAGATATTTTGAAAAAATGTTTCAAAAGTCTTTGTCCATGAAAGTAAGTGTGGTCTAAAACAATCGACAAAATAGACATTTTTAAAACATCTTTTGTGTTCCACAAAAGAAAGTCAGAATGTCATACAGGTTTGTAACATAATTATAATGCCTTTAATTCAAAACATATTGTTAAATATTTTTATCTTTCAGTAGTTTTGCTTCTTAAGTGAATTAATTTTAGGGTATTTATTTATTTAATTAATTTTTTTTTTACATGAAAACTGAACAAAAACAGTGATTAAGAAAACAATTTGTTGCAGTGTGACGGTGACGGCTCCATTACCCTGAAGTCTAATTGCCTCTCCACATTTCCTTGAGATCCTGATATCATAAAACATTTCCCAGCATAAGTTACAGCTCAATGAATGCGTCACTGAACCGAAACAATCAACGAGAAACAGAATTCCACAGCGTAAACCTGAGCCTAGATTAATCAAGATGTTTTAATGACAATTAATTGACAGCACTAATAAACTCGCTCTCGCTCACCTCCTCCACGCCTCCAGGGAGACTTCAGGGAATCACAGCCTGCTTTATAGCTTTATTAATTAAAAAAGCCTGCTGAGATAACTCTCAACATGTCATCAAACAGAGATGAATGGCAGCTCGCAGTCGTTTTTTTCTCGACCTGATGGAGAAGGGCGCATGCTGATGGATGAAAAGTCCTGCTGTCAGACAAAACTGATAATGTCTGTGGCTATAAAGAGACATGAAGGTGACAAGCTGTAGCGCATCCATCCTGGCAATCCACACACACGCCAATGGCCAAATGATTTGACATAATATTTCAACCTTTTATGTCGCACAATGAATCAGAGATAAAAGGCTGAGCTGACGTTTAAATCTGCTTTTTACAATATCTCACTGCCACTGAGAATTATAAGTAGAAGTCCCAAGAATCCATTTCAAGATCTAAAATATGATCGGGAACACATGTCCGTGTTTAAAACACTTCATATGTCAGATCATATTTTAGCCGGTGAAGAGAAGTCTGCGGGGTCTATAAACCATGAAAAGAAATGTACTCTCAGCTCACTTGATTTTCATTTTAGTGCTTCAGAAAAAAGTCACAGTAAAATAACTCACAGAGCAATAAGGCGCAATCCACTGAGGTAATGCTGACCTTTAGATGTGGCGATTCTGTTCCAGATCTTTCTAAAATGGCACCACCATTAACGCGCTATAATTGGTCTGTTTTAAAAGGGTCGGGCGACTCGGAGCAGGACCGCTTGTAAGTTATGCTTCAAGGGTATCATCAAACACTGAAATAAAACAAACAACACATAGAGGGAATTAAAAAAAAAAGTCATTTATAGCTAATTTGGTACTTTAGCAGAATGGTTGACAACTTGAGCGCAATCAATGGCAAAATAAGAGTCCTATTGGTTCAAATGGGAATAATAGTCATTACGTTGTTTATGTTAATGAGACAGGTTTGGCATAACCAAGGTTTTTCCCAGCATCGTGGGTCATTATAATCAGTTCAGGGTCATGGCTGAGGTCAACACAAAGGGTCGTTTCAACTGGGTGGAGGTGGCACACGTCACAGTGCGATGGGGAACATTTGTCGCATGTAGCGTAAACAATGGAAGTGCTTTGACAAATTGAATGAGGGTGAGTTGAGGTGTTAATTTTAGCTGCAGGGTATGCTTAATTCAGCTGTTTATTTGAGCCCCCTTCGCTCAAATGAGTCAATCACTTTGTCACTCTCTGCTAATTAACACGTATAGAGCTGTCTAGGTTTATGTTACTTGAGGTTGGTGACACAGCTCTGACTGAAACACTGACACTTTAATAATCTTGTAAAGAAGAAGAAACAACAGTAATTAACTAATTTTCCAGTCAAAATGCTGATGAAGGGACGAAATGGTAAATTAGAATATCTACTGCTGAGTCAGATTACTTACCCATAGAGATCATTTCATTGTACTAGAAATGTCTTGTGTTACTGTGCCAAAACTAAAGAAGGTGATGGACTTACCTTCAAATGCCTGTGCTTTTATGGTACTATAAAAGAGACTAGAAATAACCATGCAGACAGATGAACTATTTTTTCTCCAAACTGTCCCCCTTGTTAAAAAGTGAAACTTCAGTGTCATTTCTATTGAAACTTCTATATCCTTTGATATATAATATCAAATAACATAATAAAATTACAATTACTACATTAACAAAACTAAAATCAAGAACTGTACATGTGCTTTAGTATGTTAGTACTATATGTCTTAAGAAACAATAGTCATGAAAGTCTACACTTTTACAGTGGCCTATTACTTCAGTAATGTTATATTATCTAAAAATGCAGTTTAAATATATATATATATATATATATATATATATATATACAGTGCCCTCCACTAATATTGGCTAATATTGGTAAATCTGAGCAAAGGTGGCTGTGAAAATAAATCTGTATTGTTTATCCTTTTGATCTTTCATTCAAAAAATTCACAAAATTCAAACCTATCATTGAAGTAAAACAACTGAAAGTGGGGAGAAAACCTCATTATAAAATAAATGTTTTTCTCCAATGCATGTTGGCCACAATTATTGGCACCCCCTGAAATTCTTATGAGTAAAATATTCTATATATTCCCATTCATATTTACATTTTTTTAGCATACCAGGGAGACTAGGAGCATGAAATTGCCCAGCTATGACTTCCTGTTCCAAAGGATTATAAATATAAAGAAAACAAAGGCCAAATTTCCTTAATCATCCATCACAAGGAGTAAAACCAAACAATAAAGTTCTGATGTGTGGAGCTTCACAAAATAGAAAGTTGCTGTAAGACAAAAGCTACAGCATTGAAAATCCACATTTCCACCATCAGGGCAATAATCAAGAGGTTCCAGTCAACTAAAGATGTTACATGTCTGCCTGGAAGAGGACGTGTGTCCATATTGTCCTGAGGAGGAGAGTTTGAGTGGCCAAAGATTCTCCAAGGATCACAGCTAGAGAATTGCAGAGATTAGTTGAGTTTTGGAGTCAGAAAGCCTAAAAAATATATATATATCAAATAGCCCCTATATCACCACATATTGCTCAGGAGGGTTTCAAGAAAAATTCTCCTTGCTCATCCAAAAACAAAATCCAACATGTTCAGTTGTCAGACACGACTGGAACTTCAAATGACACTGGCTTCTATGGTCAGATGAAACTAAAAAAAAAAAAGAGCTTTTTGGCAGCAAACCCATAGATGGGTTTAGTACAAACAGGGATAAAAAGTACCCCATGCCCACGGTTAAATATACTGCTGGATCTTTAATGTTGTTGGCCTGTTTTTTACCGGAGGGCCTGGACTTCTTGTTCAGAAGCACGGCATCATGGATTCTCTCAAAAATCAACAGATATATAATCTAAAGCTGACTGCCTCTGTTAGAAATCTTATAGTGGGCCGTGGTTGGATCTTCCAACAGAGCAATAATCCAAAAACAAACCTCAAAAACAACAAAAAAATGAGTCACTGAGCACAACATGAAGCTTCTGCCATGGCCGTCCCAGCCCTCAGGCTTGAACCCTATAAATGAGTGTGGTAAACTGAAGAGAGGAAGCACCAACATGGAGCGGTGAATCTGAAGGATCTGGAGAGATTCTGCATGAAGGAATGGTCTCTGATCTCTTATCAGGTGTTCTCCAAACTCTTCAGGCATTACAGGAGAAAACTCAGGGCTGCTATCTTGGGAAAAGGACATTGCAATAATTGGGTGCCAATAATTGTGGCCAATATGAACTGGAGAAGGTATTTATTTCACAATACGATTTCTCCCCCACTTTCAATTGTTTTACTTCAATGATAGGTTAGAATTTTATGAATTTTTTGAATGAAAGATCAAAAGGATAAACAATGCAGATTTATTTTTACAGCCACCTTTGCTCATATTTACCAAGGGTGCCAATATTAGTGGAGGGCACTGTATATATATATATATATATATATATATATCACACACAAACAAATATCGCATCCAAAATAAAAGTTTTTGTTTACAATAATATGTGTGTGTGTGTACTGTATATATTTATTATGTATATAAAAATACAAACACATACAATATATATTTTGAAAATATTTACATATATTTACATGTATATATTCATATAATTTATCTTATATATAAATATATTTAATATATAAACATAACATATTTTTCTTAAATATATACATGCATGTATGTGTATTTATATACACATAATAAATATACACAGTACACACATATATTTTGTAAACAAAAACTTTTATTTTGGATGCGATTAATCGCAATTAATCGTTTGACAGCAAATATAAATATATACAGTATATATATATATATATATATATATATATATATACACAGTAACACTTTATTTTAAGGGGACCTTCCTACACATTACTAACTATTATAATAACAATAAATTATAAATTTTATGCATAATTACATGCAAGTAACTCCTAACTCCTAAGTAACTTAATATTACTCAGTACTTCAATGTATAATTGCACTGTAACAAGGACACCTTAAAATAATATATTTTATGATTTAAATACACTACAAGTGCACATTCAATACAATTAAGTGCACATATTTTTCACAAATGTCTCTGTCATGACAGTAGTTAACCTTCAAGAGGTCAGGTTTATGTTAATGCCTCCTACAGCGTCCAAAAAATTCATGCCAATTCAGAGATGTACTTTTCCCCCTCAGATGTTAAACCAAATACATTTTAAATGCAACTTTGGGGGAAAGAAAAGTGTATCTATATGTATTTTTGATAGTCGAGTTGCATCTTCTGCAGATCATCTGTTTCACACATTATACCCACCCTCATGTCAACAAATACAGTATATATGCTGTGAAACGCGCCAGTGCTTGAATTGCACTTACGTAACTAACAGCATTTATGTTTTGGGCCTAGCATTTACACAGGAAACACTCAGAATATTCAGTAAAATAATTTAGTATGTAGGCGAATGCAAGCTCACACACTGGCAAGCCGGTGAACTTGACCACAGTTTGAGCATTAAGGAAGTTTAAACTTAAGCGTAGTGATGTTGGCCACTCATGCCCTGTCACTTGTTGATAGAGACGTGCTGAGGAGAGCCGAGCACCGGATTGGCACGTCCGCTCACACTCAAAGGAGCGCTGTGTGATATGCTGAGAAACAGCTGTCCCGTCTCCTTCATAACAGTGTCTTTAATTATGTCTGACTTACAGAGAAAAGTAGAAACCCGCCAGGACCTCAACAGAGCACAGCGCAGTCACTTTCCCCAAAAACACCAACCGACAATTTTATAATTCAAAGGAACAAGCTGGAACAGCAAAATATGAATATTAAGATTGCAACTTGGTACGATGTTTTCACAACTGCTTTCCTGTTATTATTTTTGAGTTGTTGATAAAAGCTATGAAAAAAAACATACCGTCCACAAGGACGCAGCTGGTTGAGAAAACAACCCATAAAGGAACCTGCTTTTTTTTCCCTCCGTCAACAGCTGAAACAACAGCAGTTCTTGGAGGGAAAGCCTTTGTGTTATTGGTAATCATTTTGACACCCGGCCAAGCAAAAGAAACTGAGCCATGCGTCATATAGTCCCAACCTCCAACCTCTCAACCTACACACCAGCGGCCCTCTCCCTCGGCACAAGACCATGAGCCCACAAAGACTCGAGAGAATTCACTCGCTTTGACTAAAAAGAGTCATTGTGCAGTCAAAGATGATGGTTCTTTATAAAACCAGACATTTCTCAAAGCGTATAACCATACTTCTGCAGTTGATTGATTATATTAAGAACTGGGAACATGTTTTTCTATTAAAAGTTCTCTGAATTGTTATGTTTAAATATGCAAATGACTCATTATCTATATGCACACATTTGCGTATTATTCCAGAGCAGAAAACTCAACTAAAGTCAGGTTCAAAATTCTTCTTTTATTTTGTTGAAAGTTTTTACAGAGGGGTCTTTGGATATTTCTTTTTGTCACTCCATAAATCAAAGAATACTGGAAACAGGCAGAAAATAAGTAAGTAAATAAATAAATAAATAAATATCACAGTGCGTTTAGGAATACAGTTTTGTATAAAATCAGCTAAATGACATATGAACAAAGTTCTCTGTAGAAACCTTCAGATATAATTAGGAATAAAACTGTAAATTGTGGTGTATGTAAGTGCCACTGAAGCGGAGATTTCTGGCTCTTTTTTTGAGAAAATCGCCTTTAAAGATATGAATTGTAATTGAAATTCACAGATGTAAATAGACAAATGCAACACAACAAATAGTTAACAGTTTCGGATGTTTCCTTTCCATTAGGCCCGAAACAACATGTTATTAAAATCCAAAATGACCATGGGTCCATTTCCCAAATGTAAATATGGTTGCAAACACAGTGTTGGTTACGGTTACTTTGGAAATGTTACAAATTACAGATTACAAGTTACCTTATTGAAAATGTAATAAGTAGTGTAACTATTTCAATTAGTTTATTAAAGTAATGTAACTGATTACTTACATTTGATTACTTTTCTACATTTCTAACAAATGTTTTCAACTGTTAATCATTTTAACCAGGCAGGGTTAACATTACAGTAGTACTCAACACTAATCACTGTCAGACTTTCAAAACAGGCTAAGCAACAAATTAAAGTTAGTCAACATATCCTAGATTTTGCAGAAAATATTTGTAGTCGTTAACATTTTCATAAGTAACTGTAATTTAATTCTCAGTAACTGTAATGGATTACAGTTACATTTATTTTGTAGTTAAATTACGTAACACCATTACATGTAACTAGTTATTCCACAACACTGGCCACAAGTTCCGTCATTACCAATGGAGTTCAATTGAAAAAGTATTGTGACTTTTTCTCTCACTATTCTGACTTTTTTACTCGCAACTGAAAGTTGATTAAAAAAAAAGGAAAATCCAAATGTAAACTCCAAATTCAGAGACAAAAGTCAGACATGCGAGATCAAAAATCTGAATTCTGACTTTTTCCCCAGAATCTCACAGTTCTGACTTTTTTTTCCTCAGATTTCTGAGTTTACATCTTGCAATTCTGTTTTTTGCTTCCACCAAAAAATTGACTGTGACTTTTTTTAATCAGAATTATGAGTTTACATCTCACCACTCGCCACTGGGCTTGTATCTCACAATTGAGATACACAATTCGCAAAAATCCACCCTCCTTAGTTACTGTTGCTATGTCCGACAAGCCATGTCTCTCTCACACTACACATAATGTTCTCACGCAGTAAAAAATATATCGCGGAGCAAAGAGAAAACTGAAAAACACGCCGACAGACAAGACAGAGCAGGTTACTTCTGGAATGAAACAAGGTCTCAGTTTTGAAATGGGATTCAAACAATAAATACAGTTTTGTGGATCTATATGACAGATCGCTGTATTGCCTCAGTTCAAGCAACATGTGAACCGATTGTCTTTTCATATTTACTTAAAGCACGAAATGAACATGAATGAACATCATGACATAATTTTTCAAGTTTAAGTCCTCTGAAGTTAATCTACTTTCCTTCTCTGATTTGTTGGTTGGGCAAGATGATGGCTTCGGCGTTATGACTGGTCAGATCGCCTGTCAATCAAGCTCTTTGCGAATGGTTAATTCAGTCTTTTTTTCTCAGAATTGTGAGTTTTTTTCTCACAACTTTTTCTCTTTTTTTCTTAGAATTCTCAGCAAGAAAATTTACAAATTTTGAGATAAAAAAAGTCACAATTTATGTTTTGACGGAAACAGACTTCCACATCTCAAGTGATTACAACCACAGTGTTCACATATGAGTGGTCCTGGAGAACTAGGGCTTCCGAACAATGAGTTATAAACAAGTGTGTGTGTTATTGAGCAAAAAAAGAGTTGGGGGTTGGTGACGTGTCCTCGCTGTGTGACAGAAAATGCTCAGGAAGTTCACTCCTCTCACGTGGGCACTGGGTTTTTCTGGAAAGAACAAACCAACACAATAGAGTTCCATTGAAACTGTTTTCAAGGCAACGGATTTCCTGCCCTGTAGTTGTAGTAAGGATAGCCATACAGAGATTGTATATGAGCGTGAGTGTGTGCGCAAACAGATAATGAAATTTATACAAGGCTAGTGCCGAACAACTAAAAAGACAAACACAACATTCTGTCTTATCAGAGTTAGCCTGAGCATAAACAGGCTCTGTTGATAGGAACAAGAACACAGGATGGCGTAGGTGGCAAAAAGAAGAGGAGAGAGAGGAAGAGACTCCATATTCTGCACAAACACAATGGCACGGGTCACACCCCCACTTGTGCCGGTTTAATTCAGCTGGGCTGCACAGAAGAATATGAACAAGAAGTGAAAAACATTAGAATAACTGCACAGAATGTGTTTGTACAGTATGAAGGTCAATGACAAATAAGAGTGCCCATGATAAAGAAAAGGACAAATCTAGCATAAAATACTCCAAGTTCCAAGTTACTCTTTGTATTCAGGTTGGTTTCAAAAAGTTGAGAAAAAATAAATAAATAGAGTAAAATACATCAATTGAAGAAAAATTAAATAAATAAATTTAATAAAATTGTGTAAACTTAATTAAAAAAAAATACATTTAATAACTCAATCTGTTAAAAAAAGTATTTTCCTTGCACCTTATATTTAAGTGACCAAACAAAAAAGTATGAATACATATTTTAAGCAATCAAATATTTTATATAATTATGAATTATTAATTTATAAGTATTATATTTTGAGGGTTTGCACCATATGACATTCTACAATCTGAAAGTGAAAAATAAAATAAAATAAAATAAATAAAACCTAATTATTTGATATCTTTTATTATGCTTTATTTTATCACAATTTAACTTTTTTATTATTTTATTATGTTTTCTTTGTTTATTTTTTTTATTTTTTATTTTTTTGCATGTTGGCAGCACGACTTACTAAAATATTATTAATATGCTGTATATACTACACACAAGGGTCTTTTTTTATAAATAGGCTGAATAAATAAGCTTTCCATTGATGTATGGTTTGTTAGGATAGAACAATATTTGGCCGAGATACAACTATTTGAAGGGTGTACAAAATCAAAATATTGAGGAAAATCGCCTTTAAAGTTGTCCAAATGAAGTTCTTAGCAATGCATATTACTAATCAAAAATTAAGTTTTGGTATATTTACGGTAGGAAATTTACAAAATATCTTCATGGAACATGATCTTTACTTAATATCCTAATGATTTTTGGCATAAAAGTAAAATCGATAATTTTATATATACACACACACACATACACACACACACACACACACATTTATATATTTAGGTTTAGGTTTAGGATACTATTTAAGTTTTTCTTCAGAATATGTCAGGATAGTATGAGCCTGCCATTTTTCACTTGAAGGAACTTTAGCAATTTAAAAAAGTCACTGTATATATGAATTGCATTTTAATTTACTTATTGTGTACATTAACACATATATATGAACCAACCAATTTTTCTGTTTTGTTTTTGTTTTTTTGGAATGAAAGTTGGACTAGGCACAGTGTAAATACAGAGTTTAGGACTCAGACAACCTCAGTGAAACCACAAAAACCTGGACATCACAAAATAACAACCAAACCGCATCCCCCCCTTCCGCACATGGCAGAAGGAGATGTTATCATACACCACATTAGCTCAGCTAGTGTCTCAAACCACTGCCAACTATGTGGTGGGCACAACGACTGCTAGAGTTAAGCTGTGGGTCTGCGCGAGTATTTTGTCAGTCCCTGGTGAAGAAGTACAATAAATAACCCAAACACATCAATCCCACGATTTCCAACCACTGTCCACCATGTGTCCGCCTGCAGAACAATACATTTTATTTTTCGTAAAGACTGTGCTACACTCCAACACAAAATAAGCACTAAAAAATGTGAGAAATATTTAGAGGAGACATTATACATCATCAATTGGTAGTCAAGATGAAATACTTTTATTTGAACTTTTATAAATGTAGTTAAAAATAATTTCATTCGACTGCAGGAAAATTTGAACCAGTTAATAAAGGATAAAAGGTGATTAAAAGTTGTAAAAAATAATTGTTTCACTTTCACAGCAGCTAAAATAATAAAAATAAATTGATAATTTATATTTAAACATATATTAAAATGTTGAATTTAACAAAATCTTTGTATTGAAACATAAAGCTTATGGACATGTTATGGATAAATTACATTTTATTTTCTAGTGGTAACTGAGTAGTCCATCTTTTCGTGCAAGGCTTTATTGTCTGCGATTTTAAGCATTAAAGTAAAAACAACATGGAGGTAGTGTTCAGCTTTATCTCCCTCTTCACCTGCTCCAGTTTGTTGTATTTTTTTCCCAAGGAAATGGTTATGAATGAAAAGACACATGCCTTCACAATCAGCTTGCTTTATCAATCTTTCATTCACTGTAATTCAAAATTAGAGGAGTTTATGAATAGATGAATGAGAAGTTATATCAATAATTCAGTTAGTTTAAAGTCACAGTCATGAACAAACATGCATCTCAAAACATCTCTGCCTTTGTCCCAATGGAATGTGTTATGAAACACACACAAAAAAAAACTGAATGAGATTGAGGTAAGATTTAGCCCAAAAATCAAGGAGAGGCTCGACAAAGCAACCCGAGGTGAAAAATGGCTTTCCAAAACTGGTTTAGATGATCAGTCTCTTATCAGCTACTAACTTGGAAATATATAGGGCCCTACAAAGACAAAACTCCCTGTGCATTTCATGAAAATTGAGTTTTCAGGTCTCTTGTGATTTGTTCTGTGACACAGGTTTGGCACAAATTTGCTCAGATTCAGAGAAATGGAGTGTGAAAATTGGTATCAAATCAATAACAAACTCAATTAAAAAACTTTTAAAGGGGTCATATGACGTTGCTAAAAAGAACATTATTTTGTGTGTTTGGTGTAATGCAATGTGTTTATGCGGTTTAAGGTTAAAAAAACACATTATTTTCCACATACTGTACATTATTGTTGCTCTTCTATGCCCCGCCTTTCTGAAACGCGTCGATTTTTACAAAGCTCATCGTTCTGAGAAGCGAGGTGTGCTCTGATTGGCCAGCTATCCAGTGTGTTGTGATTGGCCGAATACCTCAAGCGTGAGACGGAAATGTTACACCCCTTACCGTATTGTGATGCCGTGTCCCGGTGCGACCACACAAAAACAACAAAACCCATTATAAACGAGTAATATAATAATTACTGATTATAATGACTCGTACAGTCTTTTTACGCGTCGCGTTGCATCGCGCCACGTAAACATTACCATGTCTGTATTTGTGATCGGAGAAACGACAAACAACAAGCACTAATCTACACAGCTCAAAACTCGCGTTTGAATCATCAGCAGCAGAAACGTACTTACAGGCTATGAGTCAGAAGCGCCAGACTGTCCTTGCAAAGTTGGAATTGCCTCACTTTATAGAAACAGCCTTTGTGCAAGCCAGCATTGTAGGCTACTCTCCCAGGTTCAGGAAACAGTCCTCCATAAAATGCGCTGCACACACTCTAATATTTGGGTTGAACTGTTCTGGAACAGTGTTGTAAATACAACTTAACCATTGATTTCTAGTTGTGTCCTCTTTTGGAAGCCCAAACAAAGTAGTTTCGCTTTCACAACGAAACACAGTGTCTCCAGGACATGGCGCCAGTGGCAGCAACAATACTACAGCGAGAATAATAATCTCAATCAAACTGCAGTTTGGTTATTTTGATTAGGTAAAAAAAAATTAAAAATACAGCTAACTCAATAAAACACAAAAACATGATAACATAATAAAAAACATTATTTTTGAATTTTTTTTTTTTTTTTAAATGGAGTTATCTGTTTTTTTTGCAAATAAACATTTTTTAGTTGAAAATAATAGGGTTGAGGTTGGAAAAAACGTCAAAGAAGACCAAAATCACAGGTCCATCCTAAAATGTCCATTTTATCATTGTATCATGAAACGTGAAAATCAAAAGTCTTAAATGTAATAGCAAATTTCCACTCAACAAGCTGCAAACTTTAAAGCATCATTCATGTCTGTAGCGCAATCGATTTAGAACAAACCCCTGACCTTAATCATGGGCAATAATAAGGCAAGCATCCCTAAAAATTAGGTTATTACTGAGCCGTAATCCATAAAACAGCCTATTCTCTTCCACAAAAAACCCTACGACCCCCCACAGGCTTACCTGTCCAGTGTGCTCTTTGAGTCTGTCCAGCTAGCGCCAGTACTCTGATTTAGTCTGACTCTTGAGGCAGGAGATGCCATTAAGATGGCTGTGGACTCCCGACAATGGCTTGGATATGACAGGATTACTCTGTGACCTTTGCCCAGCCCTCCATTAGGACCCTAGTGATTTCTGACCATGGGCTCGAGGGCAATGAACTACAGAACACTAATTACAGACACATAGTGACAGGCCTGGGACCACAATGGGCTTTTATGAGGGATCGGACAGACTGGCATTAAAACAGAGCAGGGCGCAGCAGGGCAGAGGACATGACCGGGCAGCTGTTCCTCAAGCTCGGCTCGGCTCAGATATAACGTGATTCACAAACTTAAATGCACAGCGGCTTCGGTGCTAAAGAAAACGGTTCATTTATATATAATAACTATTATATAACTGATAATTGTATATAATTGTCCTGAAAATGTATGTTATCATGATGAGAAGTCTGATATTCCTACACAATCTCAATGCAATTAGTAACTATTTTTTCATCTTGGCAAGTTGGATAATTCGTATGAATTTGGTTTTCTTATGGTGGATACCTGGATGATGGTTAGGAAATCTCAGACCGCTGAATGGAGCGACTGACCAATTATAATTGATTATTCCACTGCACCATGTAATATTAATTAATATAATTAATACTCTACAGATCCTGGCAACACTTTACAATAAGGTTTAATTTGTTAACTACATTAGTTAACTAATGAACAATTCTTCTACAGCATTTATTAGACATAATTAATGTCAATTTAAATATTTACTAATGCATTTTTAAAATTAAAAGTTGTATTTGTTAACATTAGTTAATGCACTGTGAACATGAACGAAAAATGAACAAATGTATTAAATAACATTGACAAAAGACTATACTATATATATATATATATATATATATATATATATATACATATTGCACAGTGACAAATGAGAAGTCACCAATTTCTTTTGTAAAACAATATCATATTTCTAAGTAAAAAGTCAATTTAAAAAATGAAGACAATGGATTAAAATACATATATATATAAATGAATTTCAGGTCTGCAAATAAAACATTATATCAAGAATGCACTAAGCATTTAATTACAATACTTTTGGTTTTATTTCCTTAATAGGCGTAACCACGAACAGAATGTAACTGGATGTTATATATGGACGAACAAGTTCTAGTAAAACAAAACGTTCCCATTCTACTAATGGTAATGGAAAATACGGCTGATTTAGAAAGTGAAGCGAACACACCCTTTAACAAAACTAAACTCTTTTTAACCTGATTAACAACACAGCAAATTACAGCTGAGTGAACATGTATGTTTGTATGAATCCAGCGCTGTGTGTTCAGTTTTCACAAATTCAGCATGTGGCGGAGGGCAATAACTACAGCACCATCTCAGAGGTGGGTGACTGGGCCATATTTACACAAGACCCTCCTCATAGACGGACGGACCACTGCTGAGACGACTGGGCGGCCAGAGGCTAAGTTACTGCAAATAACGACAGGACGCATGTCAAAGAAAACACACCATGCACAGTCCATGGATATCTGATATTAACCCAACAGCCATATTAAAGAGTATATACACTGATGTATAAATAATTGCTTTTTCCATGGGTGCAAGGGTACCCTGTCCACGCACCAGCCTCTACCTGGGTGGCTCAGACACTGAAAGATATAAGTAGTAATAACATAAACATTAAGATTCTTGTATATACAGAAAAATGTATATAAAAATAAAGAAAATTTATATTAGAGTCACTGTCATTCACTATAGATGTAACTGCTCTACACTGCAGCTGTAGTACAGTTTACGTTCGGTAAAGCAGGTGATAGTGACGACCTGTCACTTTAAGATGAACAGTATAGACTGGATGACACCGCACGCTTAAAAAGGAAATGTACACCTGGATTTCGTAACATACCCTAACACGTAACAACAGTAAGAAAGGTGTCAAGGAAAGCTAAAAAAGGAAAGAAGCAAGCAGAGAGGAACTGGTTTCACAGGCAAGCTGCCGTTTTCTACGTTTGGTCTGGGTTGTGCTGCCCAAACAAGTTTCTGTGTAGTACAAAAACAAATATGACTTCTCTCTGTCGTAACTCTGGACATCCCCTGTTGCCTGCATTAGTGATGCAGACATGTGTGGTGATCAGAAAGAGGATGCAGGATGCTTCAATCTGGTCATGACCTTTAATTTACAATAAAATCCTCATCTGACCTTTGTGCACTTGAACTATGAATGATAAAAGATTTTTAAAAACCCAATAGAAATTCCAATAAATCTAACAGTAAATATTGCATAACCTATCCAAAAGCCACATCTAATTCCTTTGATTCATGAAAACTGAAGTACAAATTGAGAAGTATAAATTGGCTCTTTCTTCACTTTGAAATATTGGTTAGTTCATATATTTTGTAATTCTTGTATTTATTTATTTATTTATTTATTTATTTATTTATTGTAGCAGTAGTAGTAGAGCAATCATCATGGTCTTCATCATAATGCATTGCATATTGTTACGTAGAATATACTACTGTTATTTGTATCTTAGATTTGACTGTGGGTATGTTCACTAAAATAAAGAGTTATATTCTAACTCAAAAAAAAAAAAACGGACTGTTCCTAAACTGTTTTTATGTTGAATTTGAACAGAAATAATATCAGAGCAAATTAACACTGAAGTAACATTGAACGTCACATATTTGGACAAAATAAATATAGTGAGTGTTAAACTAAAGAGAACAAGAATAGTCTGTGTATTAAAGTCCATAATTTGTATTGAGTGACGCTTAATGTCATGTTTACGTGCTCGACCACTTGATCTGTCGCAACGAAGTGAAACGTGCCAGAGACCATCGTCAAGTCCCTGTGGTCAGTAAAAACGATCTTATCCCTGTTTTATACATGCACTGTCGCTCAGATTGCTTTTGTTATTCGTGGTTTTCCTACATGAAATTGTAGAATCAGATACTTTTATGTAATAGTTACAGTAACATTTATAGCTACAAAGATACTAGCAACGTCCATCTCATTATTAAATGCAAAAAAACATGTAATTACATCTTTACATAGGCTTAAAACTCATGAAAACCATTTGAAAATATCCCAAAGTTAAATGAATCATTCTTTAATGTCACTTAGCGATTGTCACGTTGAATTCGATTAGTTTGCGGTTGTGGTTTGAACAGTGACGTTTACGACGGGTGTGTGTACTTTTGAGAGGATCTCTAGGGACTGTCACGGAGACGGCCGATGGACCTTGTGGCACGCTGTCACTCCACAATAAGACACGCCCCTTTTCAAAACCATTGGCTGACGGAGCAAATGCACTTTGCCATCAAACACCAGACTATTGCCCTGTTTCTTTGCGCAACATGTGCGTTTATTTTAACCTATCTAAAAAACTCCCATTTATATCAAA
Source organism: Tor tambroides (assembly GCA_021397915.2). Classification (NCBI taxonomy): domain Eukaryota; kingdom Metazoa; phylum Chordata; class Actinopteri; order Cypriniformes; family Cyprinidae; genus Tor; species Tor tambroides. The sequence continues at coordinate 101,924 of JAFVLL020029080.1, read as the reverse complement.
GCTGACAGTTCACATGTTATTACGGGACGGACGGCTGAGTCTTGTGAAACTCACAAGCGAAATTGCCCAACTCTCAAACGCACGCGCTCACTTCTTCTCAAACGAGACCTCGTGACATCTATTAAAGTTAAAGTTTAAATGTAGCACGCTATACAGAACTCGGCTTCTTTGTATCCCGCCACTGCCACGGTCTAAAACAGCTAAGCGGGTAACCAGATATTCAAAAACAATACGTAATCCCACAATGCACCACTTACAGCATTACCTCATCCCATCAGCCACCGCGAGAAAGAAGAATCTTCTGGGTGGTCGTCTAGGCAACGCGCCTTATCTGAAATTGTGGAACGCCCAGTAAATCGCCTCCAGCCAATAAGAGACGGCGCGCATGACATCATTGCTATTTTTAGTGGGGCAGCGGTAGCAGATAAGGTTTGCCTCCACGCTGGAGAAGCTCAGAGTATACAGATCTCGCCACAGTGAAACATCTAGGCAACACAGCTTGAGCTAAAATAAACAAGAAAACTTTTCGGCTCAGCGCTGTTTGTCCACTGGCATCTTTGAGCCGCGCGGCGTTGGAAGAAGAGCGCTCTGTCCGCGAGAAGAAGAAGAGTTCGGGACGCTGCGCGATAACTTTTACGCAGTAAGTTTCTCGCGGGACGGGGGAGTTTACGAACTTTGCGATTCTTCTCGCTTTTGTCTCTGAGAGCGCGGCGCTCCGTTCTGAAAGCGGACACTGCTTGAGTTTGTGAAAGACTACTTTTGAACTAAAAAGTTTCGTTTTCTCTTCTATGTCTACCAAGATGGAAACTACTTTCTACGATGACTCTCTAAACAGCGCTTTCTCTCAGCATGACAGCGCTACTTTTGGATACAGCCACAAGGCTCTGAAACACAACATGACGCTGAATCTGACCGACCCAGCCGGCAACCTGAAGCCCCACCTGAGGGCCAAAGCCAACGACATCCTCACCTCCCCCGACGTGGGGCTGCTCAAACTGGCTTCGCCGGAGCTGGAGCGGCTCATCATCCAGTCCAGCAACGGCTTGATCACCACGACGCCGACTCCGACCCAGTTTCTGTGTCCCAAGAACGTGACGGACGAGCAGGAGGGCTTCGCGGAGGGCTTCGTGAGGGCACTGGCCGAGCTGCATCACCAGCACATGCCCAACGTCACCTCGGCTCCCCAAACGACCATCAACAACAGCATGGCACCCGTTTCGTCCATGGCAGGCGGCACGGTGTACAGTTCCTCCATGCGCTCCGACCCTCCAGTGTACGCGGACCTGAACACTTTCAACCCCGCCATCAGCACCGCCAACCCCGCGATGAGCTACACCAGCGCCCCGCCGCAGCACACCGTCCAGCACCCGCGGCTTCAGGCGCTGAAGGAGGAGCCCCAAACGGTGCCCGAGATGCCCGGCGAGACGCCACCTCTCTCCCCCATCGACATGGAGAGCCAGGAGCGGATTAAAGCCGAGAGAAAGCGCATGAGGAACCGGATTGCCGCGTCCAAATGCCGGAAGAGGAAACTGGAGAGGATCTCCCGGCTGGAGGATAAAGTCAAGACCCTAAAGTCCCAGAACTCCGATCTGGCGTCCACCGCAAACATGCTGCGCGACCAAGTGGCCCAGCTCAAGCAGAAAGTCATGAACCACGTCAACAGCGGCTGCCAGCTCATGTTGACACAACAGCTGCAGACGTTCTGAGGAGAACCGAAGGACATTTGAGTTCACTTTAATAGACGCAAGGGACAAAGTTCAGGGGCTAGATGTCTGCGAGCCGGCGCGACTGCTGGCATTAGCCCGCTGGGACCGCGACCGTCCGGCCGGCCGCGTGCCGTAAAAGGATGTTCTGACTGGACTTTTGAGGAGTGCAAAACTTCACGAACTCGGTCCGACAGAGACAGCAACAGAGGGCATGAGACTCACTCTGTTACACGCTTTACTTTCTGACGAGAAAAGAGACTTATCCTTGTTCACTTCGACCAGGTTGTGCATGGACCCATACGCTTCAAAGGAGCACTCAGTATTATAGGAGTAAATCAGGGGACGTGACTGCCGTACAATAGGGATAGAAATTTCTGGCTCACCAAGCAGGAAGTTGTGTCCGCTAAACTTTTGATAAAAGCTGCCTGACTTCTGAGTTACATGTTGTACTTTTTGTTCTTAAACTGAATGGAATTGACTTTTTCTTTGAGTTAGTCCAACTTCAGCAGTTTCTTTTTTTCTGAAAAAGTTCATTAATGAGGTTTCACTCATTGTTATTTGTAAATAAGATCAACCAGGAGTACTTAAGTTTACCATTTGTAAAGTACAATATCATTTTTTATGTTTGTTTTCTGAGCACCTCAGAAACTAATCAATATTTATGAACTGTAATAAAGTATGTGAAACGAAAAACTGTCTCTGTTGACTTAATGAGAGTCGGATGTGTGTGTGTGTGTGTGTGTGTGTGTGTGTGTGTGTGTTCACCAAGACAAACTTGTAGTAACATGTTTTGGGAGAGACTGCTTGTTGGGCAAAATCCACATACAGGTTTGAATATACAAGCAGAGGATGTAGTAAAAAAAAGTCAAAAAACAACATCTGAACCCATAATGATTATTCAATAGTAGCCTAATAATGACAGTATTCTGAATCTGAACTGGCTGAAATGTCAAATTAAATTATATAAAAACATTAAAACGGGGAAATGATAAACTTTCAAATGCAATAACACCACATCTAACAAACAATCATCATCAAACAATGTAGAAGTAAATTGTTGAAACAAAGTATTAATTTCTTTAATCGTTGGCACATTATTGTGTCGACTAAAAAAATAAAGTTCTCTATGGTTCATGCATGTTTGCCTATAGAGGTGTTCATTAAACACAATTTCAGCAGCAATCCTCTTTGCATCAGCAGAGGGCGCCGTCGGCTTGAATTCGGTAAATCTGAAGCAGCCCCTTTTGTTTTTTGCTTTTTATTTATTAATGCCGAGGTACATAATAAAATAATAGTACATAAAATATCGACATTACGTACAAAGAGGTGACATTGCATACAAAGCACCTTTTAAACATGTATACAGGCTAACAATAAATAAATAATACAAAACGAAAGCTTTAACGAAATAAATTAAAAAGATGAAATAAATTAATTGTTTTAACAGCTTTAAGATTCTTGGAGATGAAATAGTTTGGATATACTGTTGTATATATCTGTTGGATATAACCTCTTTTTTTTAAAAAAAAAAAAAAACCAGTAAATAAAGGATTTTGATGAGTGAATTTTCTATGGTGAATGTGAAATTTTGCAAGGAGTAATAATAGCTTAATAATAAGATATTCATTAATTTTATCTTTTTGTATATTAAAGAAGCCGAACAGTACATCATTAAAAAGCAAAGAGAACCCCTGGGTTTCTCTGAAGCAGCCCCTTGAATAGACGACGAGTTTCTTTTGTGATTTCAGTTTCTTGGATTCTGCTCAGAGCAGTGATGGAGAATTTCAGAGATTTAACTTCTGCTTGACTGAACGCCCAAAGAAACCAGTCTTCTTTGAATAGAATTCATCACAGGGGGTGAAATATATCAGCATTTATATTCACCTAAAACATCTCAAATAAAGTATATTAAATATACATGCATAAAATGATCATAATCGATCTCTGCGTTAGTCAGATACCTATAGGTGCTATGAAATGTTTTGAATTCGCACTTTTGATCGCAAGTATTGCCTCGTTTTCTTTTTCTTTATTTTTGATGTGTGTAACCACACACAAAGGAGGCAAGTAAAACTCTTCATTTCATATTCAGGTCACCAACACAGATTAATATTTAGCATCTTCTAGATCCTCTTATTTCACTGCCCAAACTTGGCAAACGATGACATCATACCGGAAAATCGGCACCTACCTGTCCATATTAGGCGAGCGCGCGGTCGGAAGACCTACGTCATCTGAGGCAGTGGGTGTGTATTACGGGAAGAGGAACTCCTCGGCTCGGCTCGGCTCGGCTCGGACTAATCTCCATAAGACTGACAGACAGACCTTTAGTGCACTTTTAGTTTTGGGAACGAGGGGAGTGATCATTGATCCAACGCATGATCAAAATACAGTAACGCAAAGTGAAGCAAGGACTTTCCTAGAATGCATGTATTCTGTTAACAAGAAAATATGAGCAAAGCCACTGAAAAGCGACCTGCTTTATAGCTACCTATACAATTAGGTTACACAATGTTATGTGGTCATGCATATATATTGGTTTAACAAACTTAAAGCTATATTAAAGACAATAAATGTTTTAAGATGACAACAACATAACGCGAAAAAACATACTATTAAAAGGAACTTATTACAGAAAAAAAAGAATATATATATATATATATATATATATATACTGCCACTCAAAAGTTTGGGATCAGTAAGATTTTTAATGTTTTTTAAAGAAGTTTCTTCTGCTCATCAAGGCTGTATCTATTTGATCAAAAATACAGAAAAAAAACTTATTTTGTGAAATATTATTGCAATTTAAAATAACAGTTTTCTATTTTAATATACTTTAAAATATAATTTATTCCTGTGATCAAAGCTGAATTTTCAGGATCATTACTCCAGTCTTCAGTGTCACATGATCCTTCAGAAATCATTCTAATATGCTGATTTATAATCAATGTTGGAAACCGTTGTGCTGCTTCATATTTTTGGGGGAGGGGACCTGTGATATTTTTTAGGATTCTTTGATTAATGAAAAGTTAAAAAGAACAGCATTTATTTAAAAAAAGAAATTTTATGTTACAATACATAATGTTATTCAAAAGTTTGGGGTCAGTAATGTTTTCTTTCTTTTTTCTTTTTTTTAAAGAAATTAATACTTTTATTCAGGAGGGATGTGTTAAATGAATAAATGTCATAGTAAAAACTTATATTGTTAGAAAAGATTTCTATTTTGAACAAATGCTGTTCTTTTTAACTTTGTATTCATCAAAGAATCAAGATAAATGTCATGTTCAAAAAACAATATGAAGCAGCACAACGAACTCGCCTCGCCTTCGTCAATATTAGAATGCGTTTCCTGAAGAATCGTAGTGACACTGAAGACTGGAGTAATGATGCTGAAAATTCAGCGCTGCATCACAGAAATAAATTCTATTTTAAAGTATATTAAAATAGGAAACCAATATTAGAAATTGCAATAAGATTTCACAATATTACTGTTTTTTTCTGTATTTTTGATCGAATAAATACAGCCTTGATGAGCAGAAGAGACTCCCTTAAAAAACATTAAAAATCTTACTGATCCCAAACTTTTGAGCGGCAGTGTACACACACACACACACACACACACACACACACACACAATTTCTATTAAATGCAATTAGCTGAACACTTAAGTAGGTCTAAGTAAATGTATTTGTAGTTACACATAATGATGAAGTTGCAATTTAGTACATTTAAAACATTAACTTTAAATGTAATTGGATAGCACACTAAAATTAAAATTATGATCAAGTATTTTACTGGTATTTAAAGTGCTTTTGTATCTTGGACAACACATCCAAATAAATGCAAAAGTCACAAAGATGATTTAAAAAAAATTGAAAGTGTACTTTAGGTGGCCTCTTATATTTGATTAATTTGAAGTATTATTACAAGTGCAAATTAAATACAATTGAGCTCACTTCTTTTTCACAAGCGTGGTAATATCTGAAAAACTGCACTGTTGTTCTAACACTATAAACTCAAATACAAAAAACAATCCATGTCATGGTTACAGTATCCATGTAGCAGGTCTCTTGTAATATTAGATAAGGCAGGAAATCTAAACAGAGAAATTGACTGTGCATTTTATCAAAAAATGAAAATGTAATTACCAAGATATCTCACCAATGTGTTTTTTATTGCTTCATGGTTTTGAACATTAATCATTTGTATCAGGATTTCACAAATCGTAATGCTGATTTTTACTTTTGTTTACTTTATATCTTGTTGCCAAGATACAGTTTGTTCTTAGTGATAAAGACGTAGTGAATGAAGTTCTTTCAGGAACAGCTCTGCTTGTACAAAGCTCACTGCTTTCCTTCAGAGGCTGACATGGGTTCAACCAGCTTTACCAATCCTTACGCGATCGAAGTCATTCGGACGAAGAAGAACGAGCTGGTGAGTGGCATTTCCAATACAGAAGATTTGCTGGATCTCCTCATTTCAAATGGCGTTCTTCAACCCGACAGCCGAGTGCTGATGTCCAGCATCTCTGTGCGAGAGGAAAAGAACTCCAGGATGTTAAACATCTTGATCTCGAGAGGAGAGCGCGCCTGCCGCATCTTCTTCTACCCTTGTCTGAAACGAGTGGAACCTGACCTTTACCAGCACATGAGAACTTATGTAGGTGGGGTTAATGAGGGCATTAGAGATGCACGGAGACAGCTGATAGGATATCTGCTGGAGAAGGACAAGCAAGGTCTCGTCAAATACCCAAAATCCATCAAGGAACCTGCTCCTGAAAGAACCCAACCGAAGTCTCTGACGAATAAGGCTACATCTTCAACAGAACAAATCAAACAAATCCCCAAATCTGAAAGTGAGCATGAGGCCATCCTCAAAGCCGTATCCTCGGGTGATCTATATCTCCTCCAGCAGCTTCTCAGAGGACTGGATGTCAATACTGCTTTCTCATCCACTGATACTCTGCTGCACCTCGCTGCTGAACATGGTAAGGAGGCCATTGTGTACTTTCTGCTCAGACAAGGGGTGAAACTGAACCTGAAGGACAGGGAGAGTCATACTGCCCTGCACAGAGCTTCAGAACGAGGCCATACTGCTGTTGCACTGGCCCTTGCGAAGGCTGGTGCAGACATCCATGCTACTGACCTAATGTCAAAGACTCCTTTGCATCTGGCTGCTCAAAATGGACATGAAAGTACAGTCAAAGCTCTAGTGCATGAGGAGAAGAAAAGCCTCAAGAATCAGACAACAGTTCTGCACATGGCGGCCACTGAGGATGACGCAACACTGGCAGAGGTTCTTCTGCGAAACGGCGCTTTAGTAGATACTAGAGATGGCCAAAGGAAGACGGCTCTATATCATGCTGTTCGGCACGGAAATGAGAAAACTGCCGCCGTGCTCTTGAAGGCCGGAGCACAGGTGGACTCTGTGATCATGGACGCTGCTTTTGAGCTCAACAGGAAGTCTCTGTTGTCTCTGTTTTTGCGGTATGTCCAGAAGTCCATGTCTCAGAATGAGATCACCGCTGTTCTTTTTAAAGCAGTGCGGAGGAACTTGGACGGGGTCGTGGCTGCGCTAATTGATCATGGTGCGGATGTTAATAGTTGTAATGAGCTTGGATACACACCTATGCTTCTAGCCGCAGAGCTGGGGAATGCTGAGGCCTTCAAAGTGCTGGTCTCAAAAAAGGCCAGACTGGATGAGAGACTGCCAAACCAGATCTCTGCTCTTCACCTGGCTATCCAAAGCGGCAGTATGCAAATAGCACAGGTAAATGACTTTATAAAAATTAAATAAATTAACAAACAAATAAATAAATAAGGAAGAAAGGAGTCCACAAGGGTGTTGGGGTTCATGGAAAATTTTAGAGGAAAAACACAATAAGCAGGAAAACAGATAAGTTTTAAAACATGTATTTTTAGGGCTGCCAGAGTTAAATTTCTATTAATTAAATAATTATTTAATAATTAAAATAATTTATATATATATATATATATATATATATATACACACACACACACACACATATACACACACACACACACACACACACATATATATATATATATTTATATATTTTTTTATTTAAGTTTACTGAATTTGATGTTGATACTGTTTTTTATTTTTATTTTCATTCTGCTTTCAGATCAGATATCAAGAAACTAAGATTATTATTTTCTGTTGACAGCCCAGCCCTAGATTTTAATTAAAAAAAACATTAAAATATTAATAAACCATTAAGTAATAAATAGAATATATATATATATATATATATATATATATATATATATATATATATATATATATATAAAATAAATTATTACTTAGTCGATGGAAAATATGATGCAACTTACAAGATAATCATTTTCAGGATTATATATATATATATATAAAATTATACAGCTGCCTTTACATTTTAGGTCCTTTGCAGAGGTGCATGTAAACACTATCTGAAGCATATGACAAAAATTTAATTTTATGGTCAAAGCTGATGTCATCATATTTTGGGGCATCATCCTGGGCAACAAAAAGTTTGAAAACCCCTGAAATAGAGAATTAGACTAATAAACTGCCTTTTGGGACACTAAACTACATGTTAAGCTATAGGTCTATTTATTTTAATCTGAAATCTGAAATTTTCCGTTCTACCCCAGATATTACTGGATAAGGGCATAGACCCAAACATCAGTGGCCCTAAAGATCAGACCCCTCTCCATCTAAGTGCATTACATAACCAGCCAGCGTTGATGGCACTGTTGTTGCGTGTGGGGGCTCAGATTAACTCCATCACACAGGATGGGTTCACTGCCCTGCACCTCGCCAGCCAGAGCGGCCACACTGAAGCAGTCGCCCAACTGCTGGAGGGCAAGGCCGACATCCATGTCAAAGACAGACAGGGAAGAACAGCCCTGCACTGGGCGGCAGCAAAAGGTGAAGTAGGCGTCATACAGCTACTACTCACTTCTGGGAGCGACGCCAATGCCACTGAAAAAGAGAAGAAGACCCCACTGCACCTGGCTGCAATGGAGGGACACACTAAAGCAGTTTCAGCACTGATGGCCGGTAAAGCTAAAGTCGGAGCTAAGGACATGGATGGCTGCTCTCCTCTGCATTATGCTGCTCGAAACGGGAAGGAAAGAGCAGCTGTCGTTCTTCTCACATCTGGTAAGACCAAGATTGTGGATGATAAGAACGTGTGGAGGAGGACTCCTCTGCATTTAGCTGCAGAACAGGGTCATGAGCTGCTGGTGGGCCTTTTACTGGAAAACGGTGCTAAGATCAACTGCCTGGATAACAATAAAGATACACCACTGCACTGCGCTTGCCGTGATGGGCATGCTGGAACAGTACAGAGACTAATAAACTGGACAAATGGAGAACGAGCCAACCTACAGGCAACTAATAATGTGAATAAAACAGCCCTTCAGGTGGCAGAGGCAGAGGACACACAGGCTCACCAAAACATAAGCACCCTGCTAAAGAAGAAGCTGTTCCTTGTGAAATAAAACTAAATATATAACAGGATCATCTTAAATATGTTTGTCAGAAAGTCATGAGTAGAAGTCACCTCACTTTCACTTTTTGCATCATCATAATGATTTTAGAAACATTATGTTTAAAGTGATACTGTCATAATTAACATAATGTATGCTAATATTTTCTAAGTGATTTATAACGTTTACTTATTTATCCTCCTAATAAAGCAATTCATAGTTTCGTCAACAGGTGTCACTCAAACACAGCATTTGGGAACTTCGAAATAAACATCATCTTAAAAATATGGGAACATAAATGCATTTTCTGAGGTTAAATAAACGCACAAAACTTTAGAAAAGGTATGAGGTAAATATGGTCACACTTTTTACTCTAATACATATTTCTCAATGTATATTTCTTTTTAGAAGTCAATTTCTGTAAACACACAGCCTAACTTAAAGTCTTGCTTACAAAAACTACTGAACATTAATCCATTCATGCCTAGAAATGTCAGTTTTGGGGACAGAATTCGCAAAACTATTCTTCTATTCTTCTATGGTTTTGTTGAATCCATAAAACGCCACTTTTAGAGAAAACACACGTTCGCGTAATCGGACGTTTGGCTCAAAACCTTAGTTACTCAAACGGTTCTTGTGACAACTAAACATTATAAAACTAATATAAACGGAATGTTTTATACATATGGGGTTAAAAGATTGACTTAGGTTGAAATACCGTGTCATGTGATCGTCTGTTCGTCCTTGTCACGTGACTCCGTGTTGACGGAAATGCTACAGGAATGGCGAGAAACGAAGAGAAACAGTTTGGAAAACTGAATCGACTGTGGCTCCAGAAAGAGAGAGAGGGTATGAGACGCATTCATAGTTTATTTACACCAGGTTAACGGTCCCTAATGTGAAACAACGGAAAATGCAAATGTCTGGGTAAGCCAGCATGTTCTCACATTCTTTTGCACATGGTCATGAGTTTGCGGCATTCATCATTTTATTATAATGCATTATAATGCATCTGTATTTTATTTCCAGAGGGTCGCATCAAAGATGTTCACGTGTCAAGGCCAAAGCTTGTAAGAAATCTCTTTTGTTACCCTGCATCTCTTATCATTTCAATGAGCCCGCTTGCCATAAATGGCAACATTGTCTTATTAATGGACATTTTGACACGCAGGCGACGTTAAACTCAGTGGCAGCAGTGAAGAAGTGGATGCCGAGCATCAAGAAGGAGATTGAGTACTATCTGCAGGTACTAGAAAAACGTAAAAAAAAATAAATAAATAAAAAAATAAAAAGTAGGCAAATACCATCTGTCGGCGAATACACTAGAGAGGACTAAAACACGCTTCCTTAGGCTCAAAATAAAAATAATAAATAAAACACTACCATACATACTTACTTAGATGAAACGTCTAAGTTATTTAAATTAAATGAAGGTGTAACTTTCAACCACTGTAACATTGCAACATACAGAATGTGCTTTACATTAAATAATAACCAATGTCCAGTTAATATACATTGATATTTACTGATTAAATTCATACTTAATACAGAGTAATTTTTAATAAAGTAAGTTTTTAATACAAAGTAGCTATGAGAATCATAAATATTTTAAAAGTTATGGTTCCAATTCCTTAAAACAATTCTGGTTACGTAACAATATTATTACTAATTATTTTAGTACTTATTCGGAATAAATCTTTGGGGATAAATGCTGTTCTTGTAGTATTTACTGCCCTCAGCAGTCTGTTGGCAAATATGATTGTTTGAGATTTTAACAGAACAGATTTTTTTTTCAAAATGAGAAATATGTTCAATACTTGTAAAAGGTACAATTTTTTTTAAGGTATCATAAATGTAATTAATTCATTGTATGCTTGTAAATGATAAATGTAAACTCCTGCAGATCTTACTTGCTTAAACCAGCCCAGAGCTTACAATGCTGGTCACCCATCCTGGTCAGCCAGGTGTGTTGGCTGGGGCCCGTTTCAGTGGTCAGGCTGAGAGACCAAGCTAAGATTGTGCTTATTTTCATCAGATTCAGATCTATGATATGATCACTGTTGGGGAAAGTTACTTTTAGAAGTCATGCATTACAATATTGCATTACTCCCTAAAGAAGTAACTAATTACGTTACTTAGTTAGCCTACTTTTTATGAACAGTAATGTGTTATGTTACTTTTGAGTTACTTTTTAAATCTGGGCAGGGCTTGCTTGTTTGTTTTTAATATAAAATTTCTTCTTTTACAAATGTAAAAGCCCTTTCACACCAAAAGTGAAATGAATATGCCTCAGGCTGGAGGAAATGTAAATTCATGTCTGTACAGTAGAGGGTGTAGCTCAAACAAATTGCAAGTATATTATGCAGGAGAAGAGAGTTCAACACTATTCAGCAATAACAAAAATGAAACACAAATGTGTTAGTATGGTTGAATTGGACCATCGAAGGTCAGTAGCAAAGACATTGATTAATAAAACGGGATTAAATACATAAATTAAATTTGTCTTATTTAACATGTAATTATTGCCAGTTTGTATAATATTCATAGTTTGCATTTGATAGTTTTCATTCATTATGAGGAATGCTGAATCTGTTTTTTGTGCATGTGAGATGACTAAATGCGTGTTCACATTTAGTCTAGAACTATAGTAGCATCATGTTCACACAGCGCACACAACGCCTCTGCACTTATTCCTGTTTTCTCTCAACATAGCAACACGAGGACCCTTTTCACAAGACTGTTATGACGCGTTTCAACGGTCATCAGCATCGTAAATCCTCAAATGTTTTATATTTTAATTTTTTAAAAAAAATGTATGTACATTTATAACACTATACCTTGTATTATATCACATTTGTATGAAATTACAAAAAAAGTAGTTAATGCTAATGTGAGGGTGTTTCTAATGGGTCTGTGGGAGGGATGGTAAATTTGACATCGTTCTCTCTTCTGACTGCCGTTATCAGTCTCTGTCAGTTTTTTTTTCCTTTGCTTGAAATTTGTGAAAACACTATCGTGGAGTTTTCTTTTGCTATTTGAGCAAATGGGAATGCAAAAAATATATTTATGGTACTTTTCCAATCACTGCTCTCGAAGTTAACCCAACTATGACAACTTCCGCTGCTTAGAAACCCAGAAATGTGAAAAAGGTCTATACATGGAAAAACAAACTGGCATTACTTATTTGAAAAAGTAACTTAAAAAGTAAATTAAAAGTAATCCAGTTAGAGTAGTATTCTAGTTACTTGAAAAAAGTAATCTGACTACGTAACTTGCGTTACTTGTAATGCGTTACCCCCAACACTGGATATAATGATGGCCAGATAAAAGGCCGGTTTCAAGTCCTGACATGGTAATAAGCTTGAAGACTTACTGTTGAATAAGCACAGTATTTCCCATATATTGATACTATGGTGGGACGCCACAGTTAAATCAAAACTGTCCAAACACAAATGTTCCAAAAGTCTTTGACTTCGTTGAATAAACATGAGCACTGCATGTTTCAAAATCAAAACACGGCGCGGGTGTTTTTATATCACTGTATCTCTGAAGGAAGCTAACTGTCTTCAGAAAATTTTTGATGTCATTTTCATTTCATTTTGCATGTAATGACTGATAAAGGAGCGTTTGTGAACAGAGCACTGCTTTGTGTACAGCTGTTACCGGGGAAACCTCTATTTCTGCTACTCCAAAAGCACCTCCTGCTGGCACAGAATGAATTTGCATATCTCCCACAGGGGAAGTGCTGCCACATATAGAGTGTAAGTCTGTGGGAAACACTGAAGCAGGATGATTTTAAATGACATTAACTGGGTCAAGCCAGTGTGCATATACTATGTCTGGGTATATGTGTGTACTATGTCAGTTATATTAGATGAACCTTGTGGCTGTACCAGTACAGCCTCAGTGTTTGATACTGATCTTGCACATTCATTGCATGCAATGCACAACCCTAAAATGGAATGTGTGGTTTATTTGATCATGGGTCTCACACATTTGGGTAGGAGAAGACTTTTATCTGTCGATTTGTTGATAGCTGATAATATTTGCGAATATTTACAGCTTTGCATCTGTATTTTGCAGCAGTCGCAGTTATCTCACTACCCAGAGAGGAAGATAGATGAGTTCCGTCAGCATATTGAGGAACTGGAGACCGAATACAAACGCTTCCTAAAGAAACTGCGCTCTCTGGACCCTACCTGCAAACACAAGCCTTGGGAACCTCGAGCATATGCCAAGAGGAGGCAGGACCCAGTCAGCAATCAAAACACCTGTCAGTTTAAGCTATTATAGTACCAGTCTTTGTTTGACAATGCCAACATTGTCTATTTAAAGGAGTAGTTCACCCAAAAATGAACAATTTTTGAAAATTTACTCACCCTCAGGCCATCCAAAATGTAGATGAGTTTGTTTCTTCAACAGATTTGGATAAATTTAACATTGCATCATTTGTTTACCAATGGATGCTCTGCAGTGAATGGGTGCCGTCAGAATGAGAGTCCAAACAGCTGATAAAAACAATAAACCACAGTAATCCAGTCCATCGATTTACAACTTGTGAAGTGAAAAGCTGCGTGTTTGTAATAAACAAATCCATCACTAAGGCGTTTTAACTTTAAAGGGGATCTTGGATGCAAAATTCACTTTTACATGTTGTTTGAAGTGAAATGTGTGTTGGCAGTGTGTGTACACAACCACTCTATAATGATAAAAATCCACCCAGTGCTTTTTTTTAGAGGTTGCCTTTGTAGAGGGTTTATAAAGGTGTTTGTTAATGACTAATAAGTCATTTACAGATTTATTTAAAATCATTTTTGAGCAGTTATAACTGCATGAATAAGAATAGTGACTTTAAAGGAAGAGAGGGCTGGGGTGAACAGTAGCTCATTATCATTTAAAGGGACATGCACCAAAATGGGTCTGTGAACAGACCTGTTTTTGACAAGGTAAAAAGGGTGTTGTTTTACTCTACCATTGAGAATTTTTAACCAAAGCATGTTATAGACTTTTCATGAAGACCCTAAAGAATTATATCAACTTGTGGAAAATGGGCATCTAGTGTCCCCTTTAACCTGTTGCTTCTGGCTAAAATGTGAGTCCATAATCCATAACACTTCCTCGATAGTGAAAATCCCCTGTTGTCCTCTCACACCAAAATCCTTCATCATATTTCTTAATTAGAACAAGTTTTGGAGTGTTTTTGCTTAAATAACAGTGCTTTATCTGTATATATTTCTCTCTTGATTCAGACGAGACAACCTTTTTTTATCCTGGAGAACGCAGGATTATGGATAGAGGACTCGTCTGAAATTAAAAAAGCCCTAATGATGTATTTGTTTATTACAAACATGCCCCTTTTCACTTCACAAGTCATTAACAGATGGACTGGAGTCATGTGGATTACTGTGATGCAAGCTGATGCAACTACTGCACACGTCAGTTGTCAAATAAGCCAATGTTTCCTCTGCGGAATTTACAACAAAAGATTTTTGGCTTTTTTTTGTCATCCACGACATTGAAATGCCTTGGAAAATGCTTTGCTTGTAGTATACATTTTGAATTTCAGTATATGTTGCAGTGTACGTTTTGAAAAAACGTGTGGATTACTGTGACGTTTTTATCAGCTGTTTGGACTCTCATTCTGACGGCACCCATTCACTGCAGAGGATCCATTGGTGAGCAAGTGATGCAATGCTAAATTTCTCCAAATCTGTTCCGATGAAGAAACTGACTCATCTATGCCTTGAATGACCTGAGGGTAAATCAGCAAATTTTTATTTTTGGGTGGGCTATTCCTTTAAAAGAAACGTCATGACCTACATTTGTCCTGACGTCATGGTGTCATTAGTATATGCTGATTATATGTATCCAGGGATATTCAAGAAGCTGTGGATAATGTAAAACATGTCAACATCAGAATTAATATAGACCTTACTACAGTATAAACCTAAATAGGAAAATGATTTGCATATAAATGTAGTCGTCATTTTTTTTTTCTTAGCTAAAAAACTGTGCCTCCACAGCCCAAGCGGCCCTTGCAGAGAGGAAGAGCATGTTAATGAGGACATCAACACAGAGGAAGCAGGAAACCGCATATCTCGCACTAATATACAAGAACTACACACACCATCAGCTCCTGCTACCGCCCAAGCCTCCGACCCCCCAGACCAGGACCTCCCGCTGTTTTTCGATCAGTCCCGACTCGCTGTGGCGGTGGCCAGTTCACGTGTGGCTCTCGCCGGGCAGCAGCAGGACACCGGTACACTGACACGAGTGCTGCTCACCGGCCTGCCCAACCTCCACAGCCTCCCACTAGCACAGACAGCAGCAAAAGAAGCAACATGTCAGCCTCCCAGTGCTGAAACAGCCCAAAGTAAAACTGAGCATTTACTGGGACTCAGCTGCTACTCATCGTCCTCCGATGAGGAGATATAGTTTAGTGAAATGAAACTTCAGTTTGTGAAATTATTAAATATCATTATGCTCATTAGCTGATGAAACAGTTATTTTATTATTATTATTATGTTTTCAGTTGAATACATGGTGCTGCACATTTAAAGGGATAGTTCACTCATAAATAAAAAGTGTCATCATTTACTCACCCTCATGTCGTTCCAAACCCATAAGTCTTTGGATAATCTTCGGAAACACAAATGAGGATATTTTTAATGAAATCTGAAAGGTTTATGTCCCTCCATTGAATGTCCAGGTAACCAAAACCGGAATCGACCAGCTTAAATATGTATTTTTATAGATGAACAGATTTAATTTGCACACACAAGAATCAGTGAGGTTTGTTTTTAGCCTGTGACGCACAAAAGTCTGTTTATCATATGGGATTTGCTATATGTTTGTGTGTTTTATATGTAAGTAAAAGCCTATATTTACTCTGATTCTTTAATGGATCTTTTTAAGCTTTGGTTACCTGGTCTTTCAGTGGAGAGACAGAAACCTCTTAGGTTTCATTAAAAATATTTTAATCTGTTCCGAAGATGAACTTATGAGTTTGAGGATGAGTAATTGCTGACAGAATTTTCATTTTTGGGTGAACTGTCCCTTTAACATTTGATATTCAAAATATATTTGATGCATGAAAGTGAAACTTGAAAGTAAAACATTTTCGAGTGAAACCTGAAAGCTGTAAATCACCTTGTTTGTGTTTATGCTATTTGTCCTAACCTAGTTTATTCCGGCTATGAATGTGTTAAGCAGTGTTAAGAAGAGAACGGAAATGGTTGAGGTGTGGTTAGGGTAGAATACTGAATGGGATATAAGTGATTATTTGTCAAAAACAAAATATGAAGTGTTTACTGTTATATAAGTTTATCTGAGGAGTACATCTTCGGTATCCATAGTTTCAATTTCAACCACAAAGGTTTTTACAGGTTGATGCCACATTTTAAGTGACATAACAAACATTCTGTTCACATTATATTCACTTGCACTTGACAAAATAAGTCCTGTACTGGTGCTTTAAAAAATACAGAACACAAAACACTGATCTTAAGACCCGTTAATGTGACGGTTCAAGAACTGCCTTTTTTTAAAAATCATTAAAGCACCATGAAGTCAATTCAAGAATCCTATTCGCTCAAAAATGCTCTTTGATGAACTTAAAAGTGTACAGAACCATTTATGTGAGAGTATTGCTATACTAACCCCAAAGTTTCAGATTGACATGAGTTTGATAATGCGTGCACCACAACAGGCCTGATTAAAATGACTGCGAGACTTTTAAAAGTTCAGTATGTGCAAAGATGCTGAGTCAGAGAGAGACAGAAAGATGTCTGTGTTCACCAAAAAATACATAATTTTTCCTACAGTTTGGTAAGAGAACTTTGCGGCCCACGGTCCGACCCCAAAACCCCTCGTACATCAGCAGCAAGAATTGCTTAGCAAGCGACACTTCTGGGAAACTGAGCAAGAGCTGAGCGTTGTTACCAAGCAGCAGTGGTGATGTCTTACTCATTCAGAATGACTTTGTGTGACTTCTAGCACCATTGGCTACATTTGCTCACACAGCAGACAGGGTTTCCCTTACCTGTGAGGTGAAGTAAGAAAACTGATGCAACTACTGCACACGTCAGTTGTCAGATAAGTAAATGTTTCCTCTGCGGAATTTACAACAAAATATTTTTGGCTTTTTTTGTCATCCATGACATTGAAATGCCTTGGAAAAGGCTTTGCTTGTAGTATATGTTTTGAATTTCCCACAATGTTGTAATGACTGGTCATGACGTGTGTATTTGAATACATATTGCAATATAATTGAAACATGGTTATTATATCAGACTCATTGAGTTCAGTATAGATTAATTATAGTTGCTCTTAAAACTGAAAATTTGGTCACACTTTTTTTACAGTCTTGTTCCACATGTACTTATTAAAATAATTACAAAAACTGGGTTATAACTAGGCACTAGCCTTGAACCACCCAAACCTAACCTTAACCCATTTAGTTACCTTATATTACCCAGTAATTTCTTAGGTTAGTACACAGTCACAAATAAGAAAATGTATGAAATCTTACAAATACACACACACACACACACACACATATATATATATATATTTATTTGTGTGATTTGTTTGTTGGATTTCTTTTAACATGCCCATATAATTTTTTGCTTCAGTTTTAATTTTAGTTATTTTAGTACACCTAGTTAAACTGAAAATGAGGGATGTTGCCTTAGCAGAATTTATTTATTTATTATTATTATTTTTATTTTTATTTTTTTTAATTATTTTTCAATTAAAGTTTATTTTATTTAAATCCTTTTTAGGCTAGATATTTAATTAAATATTTGTATATAATAATTGTATTACAATATAACAGTTTTTAGTTTAAAATGTTTCACAAAATTCAATAACCAAGTGCATTTGTTTGAAAAAAAACATCAAACCTCAACATTTATGGTAAGTTCTTTAATTACCGGCTTTTGCAGCGTCACGTCTGCGGTATGATCACAATATTCCATTTGACGATTTTTGTGGCATCTCTGCTCAAATGACTGATTAAATCATAACTTGATCCACTTTTGCTTTTGCTCATGGCAGTAATGCAAATTTCCGCCGTTGGGGAGTTTACACTGCAGCAGCTGAAACTCCTCGAATGCAAACAGGCAATGACAAGGTACATAGTAGGAGGAGAGAGCACTTTTGGGGAAAAGGAGCACAGAAAGGTACATGTTGAGCAATTTATTACAATACTAATGCTTTAACATTGTTCATGATGAATAGCATGAGAAGTGGGTATATGAGAGCGAGGCCTAGCTACTGATGAAAACGGCTGATTTTTCCGGGAAGGCCTAGCAGTGATGACTTGCAAAAGGGTATGCAGAAAGTTGAGGGGTTTAAGGTGATATGCCTTTTCCTGCCTCGCTTGGTTTCAACCACATTATTCACCTCACTGTCATAGCCTTAACCATTCTCATGCAGACCCCTGAGATCGCACGCTGCAAGATCGAAAGCGCACAAACACACATATGCGCAGACAGACCGTTTCATGTGGCAGCTCCTGTTCTTTAGTGGTATGTGAGATTGGGTTTACTGAAACTCATTTTCCGCTGCATCACTGTTTACAAACACTCGAGCAAAACTCTTTTAATGGTTAGATAGCATATGAAATGGAACATTATTTATTTAACAGTTCGAGGGGCATGTTATTATCAGTGTTGGGAAGGTTACTTAGGTTACAGATTACAAGTTACCCTACTTAAAATGTAATAAGTAGTGTAACTTTTCAATTACTTTATTAAAGTAATGTAACTGATTACTTTTTGATTACTTTTCTAAATTTCTAATGTTTTCAACTGTTAATCATTTTCAAACATGTAAACCGGGCAGGGTAAACCTTACAGTAGTACTTAACACCAGGGCTGGGAAGGTTACTTTTAAAATGTATTTCGTTACAGATTACAAAATACATGTTTT